>JAQFXU010002152.1:0-22579 GCA_034693705.1 Spatulosminthurus flaviceps
AGAACTGTCATGCATCAATGTATTCTGATGCGTGGATCAAAAGTTACAGCCCGCTGAAGAAGTGAAAAAAGCCATTGCGGATCTGCTATGTTGCCTGGCCACCCAATGGTGCTGTTATGGCGCAAATCTTAAGCCTTTTTCTGCTTGTAACTTCTCAGCAGCTTGTCATGACTTAATAACGTATAATAATTCGAAAAGATCCTTAACTTGGCTTTCAAAATCGTCATTGTTCGTATTTTTATGTTGGAAGAGAGGGAAGATAGAGCGGGATGAGTTTTTCATGGAGAAAATATGGAAGACTGGCCGTGATTTTTGCTATATTCATACCCCCACACCTCCGCTTCCTATGCAGACAAGCAAATATTCTGCAAAGAAACCACATAATAAATTCAGGACTTCCCAATACGATTGGATGTAGTTGAAGTTGGGAATTTCAGTATTTCAGCATTCAGGAAATGCGAGTATTTCAATATTTTACAAATTATTTTCTTATGATAGATTTAAACGCCATCTGAAAAATTAGCTCTTAAATACTTCAAACCATACTTCAGCATACGTGCTTCTCATGCCATTACCTATGTAACTTGTTAGAACCTTGCACCTAAATAAGAGGCTATCGGAATCGTGACAAAAAGTTGCTAATCCAAAAATTAAGACCCGAGAAGTTTTCAAGAGAGAATTTCTTATTGGTATCATTATTGAAAATCTGATGAAAGCCCAAGATTTTATTAAGTCTTGTAAAATGTGTTGGGAGAGGCTAAATTTGTAAATGTCGGAACTTAAATTGAATAAACATTTTTTCTCCCTTTTATTTCAAGTCTTCCTTGTAAAATGGCAACTGAAATAAGAAAAACACTAGTAGAACGTATGGGAACATTTAAAGTTATGTTTTATAGCAGAAAAGTTTCGTGTCTCGAAATGAATGACAGGTTTGTATTGTTGAAATATTTGCATTTTACTCAAATTTTCTCCCAACCTCACGAGCAGATTTGGTTACAATAATAAAGTATGTATTTTAAATAACTCACGTTTTATAAAATTTTACCATCCTACATCTAAGACATGGAGTATGAGCTTATTAAGCACGGGGTTTAATGGCTCGAAATGTTACTGTAAATTTAACCTATTGTATAACATCGCTAAAAAATTGTTGGAGCCAATTATTATCGGCTACCCCATTAAAAATCCACACAATATTTACTCTAAAACTTACCTTTAATTTTTAATTTGACAAGCCAGAAGTTGAAAAACAGTCATCTTCAGCGCCACACAAAATTTAACATGGAAAAGACCCAGAACAAGCCCATCAAGTTTTCCAAAATTGGTTCCATGGTGAAAGGTCTGTGGCTACCAAGGTACATTGCTAGTACAACAAAATTGGATGCGATGTAGAAATAACGGATAAAATTCATTTAAATACACTTTTTTTTTTATTATTCCTACATATTTATATCCTCTCAGGCTTGGCTTGAAGCCAATGTCTAATTTGAATTCCAATGATATTTTATTCCATATTGTGAAGTGACAACAAAAAAACAAACCTAATAAATTTAGGTCTTTCAATAAGACTGGATTTGGTTGAAGTATAAGGAACAAAAAGGAATTGGAAACTCTATTGTCAAAGGCTTGGAAAGAACGTTTTCTCTGAAAATGTCAGTTAAAAACGAGAAAAATCATCCAAAGTGAAATATTTGGATTCCTTGTAGAGCTGCGATCAAGTTCAAGTAAAACTCGCGTTCAAGTTCGGGTCAAGTTCAAATAATCTCAAAATTGAACTTGAGCTTTTCGGGTCATGTTCAAGTTTTATCTATACCTGACCATGATTTTATCACTCAAGTCAAGTTCATGTTCAAGTTGGGAAATATCACTTGAAGAAAATTTCAAGGTCAAGTTCAATTCGATAAAAGTGACGAGTGTAACCAAATTAAAATGGCGTTTTTCGTAACAATTACGCCTTTTAGACTAAAAAAGAAATTGTGTTCAAGTTCAAGTCATGCTCAAGTCAGATCGTTTTACTTGAACCCAAAACTTGACATTCATGTTCAGATCCAGTGTAAAATACTTGAAAACCCCAACTTGAACTTGATATAAAAGTACTTGTACCAAAATGTCAAGTTCAGGTTGAAGAAAATATTTACTTGAGGTTTCATGGTCAAGTCAAGTTCATGGTCAAGTTTGAAAATTACTCGACCCGAACGCAGCTCTAATTCCTTGCTTATAATGGGTTTTTTGAATGAGCATTAATACTAATTTAGATAAAAAATTTTAGACGCCATTTGTTTTAAGATACTTTTGTCTGACAACTATTTCAATTCATTTTGATCACTCGATGAGTGGCAACTAAGAATAATTTAGGGCTAAAGCTGGCCACTCAACTGACCACAATAATTAACAAGAGAGACGTAAGTAGTTTAACCTGGACTTATTTTTTTCCTCATATTCCATCTTGGTTGAAACGTAGTAATGATTTCTAAATGTATGGTGAAAATAACAATAAAAATTTTTCATTCCAAACTTTGGCTGGAGCATGAGACGTCTCAAACCTCATGGGTCTTCCCACTGCATTGAACAAAACGTTCGTCCCTTTGTCGGATTGTGTATTATTCCGTTTTTATTTTCAATTAAAAACATTTTAAACTTGGAATCATTTGATGCGTTAGTGAATCACATTACAAAAGGAGTATTATTTTGTAGCACGCGTTTACCCCACTTCCGGAATACTACTAGGTGCAGACCTGAACTCTCTGAAGCTTCGAAACATATCAGACATTTTTGGAGTGAGTGAGCTGGTCTTTTTCGCTGAGCGGGGCTTACTGGTAGTTTGGGAACTAGTCCTGAGTTGAGAGAGACATTCGGGGCTGTGGCATCAGTCCGGGCTGGGTTCGTTGGGAATGGAGAGACAGATGCTGTCGCAATAATTTGAGCAGGTCGGGTTGGCACAGCAGGAGCAGGGTCTTTTTTGAGAAATGGAGCCGGTGCAATTGTAGCAGGCGGATCAGGTCCTAGTTCGTGTGAGATTGCCTGTCCTCTTTTAGGAGAGGTGCTTGTTGTCAGTCGAGGAGTGAGTCCGGTTTGGAGGGATCGAGCCGGATCTGTGGCAGCAGTCTGAGCTGGGATCATTACAAATTGAGGAAATGTGTCAATAGTCGGAGCAGGTCCGGTTTGAGTGGCAGGAATAGATCTTTTCATGAGGGAGAGAGCCGGGACAAAATCAGGAGTCGGAACCGGTCCTATTGTCAGTTTGGGAACTAATCCTGTGTCGAGAGAGACAGTTGCAGCCGTGGCAGCAGTCTGAGCTGGGCTCGTTGCAAGATGAGAAATTGCTCCTTGGGTACCTGAGAGAGCCAGTTCGATGCCAGATCTTTTCGATGAATCTTCAGAGAAATGAGACGGGAGGGCCATCGCGGCAATCGTGTACACGTCAGTAGGTGCATGAGAGAGGTTCCTCGCGGATAAAATTACGTTCAGGGCCGTGGGCTTGGAGAGAGAGAAAGAAGATTCTGTTGCTGGAGTGATCTGAAGGCTTATTGTGAGTCGCGATACTGGCGGTTGGATTGTTGGAGGAGCTGATTCGTTTTCGGGAAACGGAGTGGGGCCGTTTTCTTGAGCAGTAGATAGAGAATCAACTGTGGGGGCTAATTCCTTAGGACGGCGCTTCCATCGACGGACATGAGCAGCGTGAGTGTCGTCAATCTGGTAGGGCAATAGAGAGCCGGGTGGTAAGGTCAACCCCAAAGGTTGGTGGTCCAAGCGATGGGCCGTAAATAGAAATAAGGGAACTGGTTTGCACGTTTCTAGCATGTCCGCCGGGTAAATGTGATGTGCCCAGATTATTTCGGAAATTTTCACAGTGGAGTCTGGACTGGAGTTACGGTCCGTGTGAATGGCAGCAGGATGAGGACATGAGTCTTCCGGAGTACTGCAGACGTTGTAGACGTTTCCACAGCACGTTGCGAGCGACAGTCCGGGAACGTCCGTGCCACCTGCACGACGAGCCGGTTTACGGGTGAGGGTGTGAATGAGACATCTGGATTTGACTCCCTCGAGACGGGCAGGGGCTGCTTTTTCAGGGCCAGTCATGTTTGAGTCGGTGTTGTCCGGATCACAAGTTTATTAGGAATTGTTGAGAACAGTCATCCTTGTTTGAGTGCGTGTGTCTGACTGTGTGTTCAGGTCGCAGGAGTTATTGGGATTCTTGGAGAACAGTCATCCTCGGACCAGTGCTTGTGAGTGACTGTCTGTGTTCAGGTTGCACGCGTTATTGGGACTGTAGTAGAATAGGCATCCTCGGAGAGCAGGTCGCGACTGACTGTTGGTAGTTGTCATGCCGAGCGAAATCTGAGTTTCTTTTTTTTCAGTGATCGAAGGGTGGTTTTGGCAGCACAGAAAGAGACATTCTTAGATAAGGAATCCAGACAGCGGAGGCAGATAAGCCACAAAAGGAAAGCTGAACTTCTTTTTCAAGATAAGAGACGAGACGAGGTCGTTGACTGTGTATGCAGTACAGTGAAAGACGTTGGAATTCGCGAGCGGCGTGGGAGAATGGAACGCCGGATGCTGTCGAGACAAGGTGATAAGGACGCGGATTGAGTGACTGCTGTTTCAGACAGTATGTATATGATAAAAATGGGATGGGACAGTTTCGGTGCACTTGTCGGGAGGAAAAAACAGGATTTTTGCACTCGGAGTCTGTAGTTGATCTTTACGGCTAGGTCAGGTTTTTGCAGACATCGCTTTAGTCCGGGAACCAAGGTGGACACTCGGGGCATGGTACAGGGTTCACACTAGGACTGTGGACTTGTCTCACTGGTATTTTCAGGGCTGAATTTTCTTGGGCACACACTTAAAAATAATTCGGGGTGGGTTTTGTGCAGGCGGAGAACTCGGTGGCAGTGAGCGGGCTGGAAGGTACCCGCACCTTCACCAAAATGTGAGAGTAATTCGGACTTACGGGGGAAATGATGCAAAATGCACTGTATGTTATGGGAACTGGGGAATGAGAGATGCGGAACTGTGTATGAGTCAGACTGGGAACTGTACTCTGAGATGATATGCGGAGAGAGATCCCAAAAATAAGTGTGTAGTCAGGACAGACTCTACAGATTTAATGATGGTTTGTGTGGGTGTGTACATAGTGGGTGGTTGAGGGTAACATACAGCTTGATTATTATTGTGTTATTATTGACTGTTATGAACATACAATTTCAACGCCAATCAAAACTTTGCATAGAAGAACTTAAACGTTTACAAACAGTTAGTTAGTTCTCACAGCTTGATATGTTAGAAGCCGGGACACAGGTGTTAAATGAGAAAATCTTCACGCCCATGCTCAGCATTTTAAAATTGATTTCCATGAGATATGCAAAAATATTTGGAGAATCATTGAAATTATTATTTTTATTACTCATTATCTACTTAGGAGTGAAAACAAAAAGAAAATAAATCCCCGGAATGTAACAAAATGGAATGATTGAAAATAAAATTTTGGAATGACTAAATTTCATAACGATTCAATAGCCAACTAAATTGAACGATAGAAATGAATGGAAAAAGTCTGCATCTGCAGTTCTATAATTTGTTCAGGATTCAAACCGCTCCCACATTTTGCTAAATTGGGTCAAGTGTGAGTACAAGTAATTTTTATGTGTAATTCATTTGGTAAATAATTTGTTCTGATTGCATCGCTCAACCCTTTGGCTTTTCATTTATCTTGGACAATTTGAATGAAATTACTCACATCAATTCCTAATGGCATTTTCTTTACCTTACTTCGTTCCTGCCAAAAATATCAGCCAATTTTAGAGTTTTATATTTTTTCTCGCTCAGTACTGTGGAATGTGTGAAATAGTTGAAACAGTGAATACAATACAATTGATTATGAAATTTGCATTGCTGATGTTGACAGAAAAATTTAACTTAAATTTTAACTGTTTCATATCCGAGAGAAATTGTAGCAATTCAACTACAACTACAAATATATTTTAAAGTTATTTTCACTTTCTTTGTTGAATGTGTATTTTTATGTCTTCATTTGCTATTTTAATTCATTGAACTCTAGCTCGAAGGTTTAGTATGTTATTATTATATTATTATATTAGATTAAGTATGGTCTGAAAACACTCTGACTCAACGTTAGATGATGGGCAATACATACATGATACATGATGGGCAATAAGTTTGTAAGGAGCGACACAAGAGGATTGAAATAACGAGTCGTGTAAGATTATTGAAAAAATTTATTTGCCTCTGACAATGAGAAGGTTGTAGAAGATTGAAAAAAAATTTTAGCTTGAATTTTAGGGAGAATTTGATTTAACTATTTAAATCCATTGTAACTGGAGTTACACAGTTTTCAACAGTCGCATTGTAATAATTGTTTTTTCCACTTCCAGAAATTATTATTAACGGGATTCTATGCGGTGTGAAAAAAATATTTGGGCAGTGGAGCGCTAACTAAAAAGCGCACTTTATATGAATATTAATTTTTCTTGGAGAAAAATTATTTTTCACTGCCGAGATATGCTCTTTGTAGTAGCAAGACTACGCATCCATGTTGTGTATTTTGAACACATGAATTGTAAATGCGACGTAGGTTTTTCCACCGTTAATTTTCAACGCCGTTCAAAGCTTGTTTACATGTGTACATATAAAGTACAAAGGTGAGAGATATGGAATGTGAGAGTAACCTCATGTAAACATGGGATTTTGGGTCAGGTAAGTATCCTAAGGTAAGTACATCCTTATATAAGGAAAAATATTAAGGCCCTGCTTATTGTCTACTCTACCACGTTAATCCTCCCTATCATTGTATGTTGGACGTTTAGACAGCCTGCGCATGTATGCTGAGCATTTAACAAAAGATTCCGTGGCGACGATGAGATAATTGGAGAATCAACCAGAATTTTATTATTGTTGTTTATTCTATGAAAGGGCCCTGATTCCAGCGCTAATTCGAGACATATCTGAACACATTAGAAAAATTATTTCGACTCACCTTGAAATGAGGTCCAATGCTGTACACAAAAAAATGCAAGCGGCGTCAAAGCCTTACCTATTTAGAAACCTATTCCCACGGATTTTGTCATTGGTCCGTGTCTTTGTCATTTCAAATTATTACAAATTATTATTGTTTTAAACTCTCATAGCTTTTTCTTTATTCAAGATAGACTTTTGAATAATCGACATGGATTTAAGTATTTTTCAACCTCATCCTTTTTTCCGGGGTAAAAGCTCCAATAATTTTTATGTATTATTGTAAAATTTTTTTGCCATAAAAATTTACTTCACAATTAAATCGCCGTGGTAGAAATTAGAATTGGGCGTCATACATGAGTAAAATCATGGGTATGGTATGAGGAACAATTTATTGTAAAATATTTGCATAGGTTGGGATTTTTGATGGAAAAAGAATGCTCTCATACTTTAGGGACTACAGTGCGTAATGGCAGAGCTAAAATCAAAGGGAATCTTTCCACTCAGTGTTTGCATTTAAGTGCTGTTGTATTTTAGAGTCACCTATTTTTTTAGGCGTCCAAGGTTTTGGTATCTAACCTCAATTATGTTAAAGATTGAGAGTTGTTAAAGTAATTGTTGCTTTTCTCCCATACAACTTAATAATATTCTAATAATTTTATTCCAATTTTTTCTAAGACAATGGTAGATTGTTATTCCCAATTTGGATTCCTCGTTTTAAAAATCAAACCCGTGACAAAGTTTGAAAGCAAATGGTTAATTTTTGTTATATCCAAATGTGGGTAAAACCTTTGCTGGACTTTGACGTCGTTTGTAGAATTTACCAAATCTGGCCAATCCTATTATGTGTAGGAACATTTCTTACGTAGGGTTGTCAAGCGAAGCAGAAGTGCCTGATATGAATACTTGGATATTTTCTTAATTGAAAGTGCTTGTCACAGTCTTTTGAAGCTCTTCCAGCATTTTTAAAAAAGCATGCATTTATGCTTGAGTTCAGAATTTAATTATTCCTTTTACGGGATAAAATTCAATGGTTTCCCAAATTTTGAAAAATGGCTGAAACATAGGGGACAAAGTAGAAGTAAGTTGGCAACTAAGCTGCTTATTAAAATGACGTAGGGACTGAATTTGCCACTTACTTCTACGCTGTCCCCTATATGTCAGCCTTTTTTCAAAATTTCCCAAAACTTTGAAATATACCATTAAGAAGCTTATTTCTCAACACCTTAGGTCAAAATGAGTCAAGTCGTCCCATTATCTTGCGAACGCACAATAATAATTGAAAATGCTTGGTAGGTTCTTCCACCCTCAAATTTTAACGCCATTTAAAACTTCATAAATAAAAATTATATCTCATCGTTGAAGTTTGAGTAGAAGCAAGGTTTACCCAGTAATGAACGTTCGTTATATAAACGGCTTGCGCACTCATGTTGGGCATTTAGCCAAAGGTTTTTTTTCCTGGACAAAAGCTCAAATAATAATTACAGTAAATACCCTTTAAGCCGGCCCCCCCTTTAGCCGGCTTTTCGCTATTTCGGCCAATGGTAAACGGTCCCTCCAAATTCCGTTTGCTTGATATTAAAGGGTGCACAAACCCCGATAAGCCGGCCCCTCGATAAGCTGGCCAAATTTTGCGGTCCCTTGAAAGGCCGGCTTAAAGAGGTTTTACTGTATTATTGCAAAACCATCATCTTGTCGTTAAAATATACTTTCAAATTTACGAACCGTGGTAGAAATGAAAATCCGGCATGACACTTGAGTTTAATTGGTGGGATTCGCCTAAACAATTACCAACCAACGTCCACATGGGTAAGGTAACTTTTTTTAATTCTTAAAATTAAAGTAGTTTAATTCTATTACTTGTTGAAATAAGATGAGAATTTTCGAAAAAATTCGTTTCCAGGATCTTGAAATATGTATTCTTTTTGGAAAATAAATGTATATTTTCAAATTTCTTTAAAAAAACCTGGTCTGCAAAATATAAAATGCTGCAGAAATCGGTGAAGATGTTTTAAACATCTGTTAGCCAGTTTTCAAGTAATTCTGCTTTATAGGATAATTGCCGATAATTCACGTATCATCCATGCGACCCTCCTGGAACGATCACCATTGCATTTCTCATGTTCAGAACTCCAAACTCATTAGACATTTTATTCATTCCCAGAAAAAAATGCTTTTCGCATTCACGTATCTCGAAAAAAGTAAACCTTATTTGTATATTTAAAATTGAAATTAAAATGAAAATCCCCCTTACGAAGATTTCTTGTACGGTGAAAGCTAAGCGTCGGTTAAGTTTTTTCCAATAATGTACAACACATGAATATTGAAGGGTCTGCAAATATTTGGTAGTACGAGCAAAAGTGGTTGGAATGAAGTGCTACAAAAAGTGCTGTGTAACAATTGTCCAAGAGCCTAGAAACGGTTCAGGGAGGTCATTCTCAATAATATTTACAGCATCGTAAGTCGCGATTTCGTAACTTAATGCGGCCAAACATTACAAAAGTCGTAACTTTGAACTTGCGATCGAACGTACGATAATTTTTGTATTGAGAATAAGGCCCCAGAATTCTAAGTTGCCGTGACTCTGTAATAGTTGTCAATATTCGGCGCCGCTCAACATTTCTCCTACACAAATATGACCATCGTTTACTCGGGTTAATAAGGGGCAAAAAGTCTGCAGTCCCAGGGCAGGGAGAGGAACGCAAACAAACCCCTTAAGCAAACCTTAATAAGTTGCATAAAAATGGTCAGCATGATAAAATTTTCTCACACAATGGAGCCACAAAACTAAGCAGAACAAAATAAGTACAAAATCAGGATAATTTTGTTTCATGGCTTTTCCGACTTGACATGCATTCATTTGCAGCCCAAAAGAACTGACGCATTTAAATTTTCTTCCACCCCCACCATCCTTCCTGTTTTACACTCAACTAAACATGAAAAGGGAAAAAGAGACTATGGGAAATTATTATTTATTCTTGTTCCATGTTTTAACTCTTGAATGTTCAAGAGTTATTATGTGGGTCTGTCATATTTGGACTCCGTTTAATATTGTAATCACGAGAGTCCTATAATTTTTTATAAAGTTAACTTTGGGAAGGCAACCTAGAGAAAAATGCCATGGGAGAGGAAGGTACACAGATAAGGGAGAAAATGTTATAGTTTTAGCTCACGTTTTGTGTCCCATATATTTCCATCGCACAAATCGAACTGCCATGATTTCCATATATAACACAAAAACTTATTGAAGGAAGTCCAAACCTAAGGATTGTAGTTTTACATCAAATTTTGTCTTTTGTTCCGTAAAATGATCTTTACATTTTTTTATTATATCAATAAAATTAAATCCTCCAAACATAAACTTCTATAAGCTCGTGAAAATTTGAAGCGCTGGGTGGAGATGAGGGAATTATTTCGTTCACAAATGTGAAAATTCCATTTTCATTGTGTTCCGTGTCCATGTGCTAGTTAGACGATGAATATGATATTTCGCAATACAGGCTGCCATGACTGCTTGAAAAAGGTGTTTCAAGAGAGAATTTTTAACGCACATAGTTTGATCCCTCAAATTATTTTTACAAGGCCCGGAAACTTAAAAATAAATTATCCAGCCAAAATTTAAAAATTCCGTGGGTAAATATTTTAATTGTGAAAAATGGCCCAATTTTAAATTTTTATTTTTAAATTCCAAGCATTAAACCCTAGATTCATTCCGTAGTTGTAACACTGCACTCATAATGCTATGCAAAATTATTTGCTATGTTTTTATTCTCAAGTGAAGGCATACTTGAATATGCGAGGTAGGTTTTAGAAACTACACTGTCAGATTTCAACGCCGTTCAAAATTCATTACGACAGATTGTTATCTTATGGCACAGTTGCGTTCGTCACCTCCTCTTCTGCATGCTGTAGTATGTTGTACAAAGTATGTTGAAAGCCTCCGCAGAGCCGACACATTTTGAGCACTTAAGCTGGTTTCGCATAGGTTTTTTCTCAGCGATTCGCTTAGTGACGGGACTTTTAAAAACAAGTACAGGCGTGTCCATGACAAGTCGGAATGAAAATTTTTGAAGAAAACTACTTTCATTTCACATTAGCTCTCCGTTTTTAGCCAGTTTCGAGAGTGAATGATAAATGCGACAAGGATTTCGAGATGAAGTCGCTTAGCGACTGCGACTAATTTGGGCTATGCGAAACCAGCTTTAAGAAAAGATTCCCTTAAGACGCAGAGCTAATTTGGAGAATCAACCAGAATTTTATTATTGCTCTTTTTTCTATGTGAATGCCCTGATTACTTTGCTAATTTAAAAGTTTCCAACAGGCAAAATTAACATAATCATGAAGCTTCGAATAACAATTTAAAGCTTAAACATAGAAAAGCTCAAGCGGCGTTAAAGCTATACAATTTTCAAAGGCCTATATGTTTCCACCTTGACGGAATTTGCCTATGTCAATTTCATTTCAAATTATTTCCCTGCATCATCAATTATTATTATTGTTTTAAATTCATCATAATTTATTTCTAATTTCAAGATACTCTTTTAAAAAACCGGCATGAATTTAAGCATTTTTCTACCTATCCTTTTCCAGGTTAAAGCTCGAAAAATTATTATTATTGCAAGACCTTCTTAGCCGTAAAAAACTTGCATATTTTATTGCCGTAGTAGAAACGTTATATTTGAGCTATATCATCGGGTTAGGTCGCCTAAGAAATTACTAACCGACGTCCCTGGGTAAGGTCCTGAAGGCGTTGAAAAAATTTTGATTTTAGAGGATTGGTCTTGATTTTTAAATAAATGTTAATTTTTGAGGAATGTCTTTGATTTTGAATGTAAAAGATTGTTGTTTTTATTTCAGTGATTGGGTTTATTTCCCAAGAGAAATAAAGCAAGGCCTCTGATAGGCCAGCCATGTATAGATGTATGTTAAAATACAACAATTTTAAGACACGACAAATAAATCCAGCGCCAAATTTTGGAGATTTTCGCAATTTCTTTTCCAAGCCAAAATCCATAATTTTCAAAAAACGTGGAAATATGGAAAATGAATGAATACAATTTCAAAGTATTTTTATGAGTTTCAAAATTTTAAAAACAACATCAATAAGTATTTGTTGTTCGATACTACAAACTCATCAGTACTTTTACTCATTCCCAGGCGAAAATGTTTTTAGCACTAACATATTTTACGGAAAAAGTAAAAACCTTGTCTTTGTATTTAAAATTGATTTTCATTTTTTTCCTCTCTAACTTTTCCTTGTACTGTGAGTGTTAGACGCCGATTATGATTTTCCCAGTGTACACACTCAGCATCATTGGGAGATAAGCATGAGTTTCTGCAGCAAGTTCAAACTGTTGGATTTAAGTGCAGTTTGATATTTTGATGTCACCTTGATTTTTTAGGAGACTAAAGTTTTGGAAATTTTTCCCCAATTTTATTTTGGATTAAGAATTATTATTGTAAAAAAAGTAGTTGTAAACCATACTTTTGCCTTTGGTTTAATTTGAAATGTGCTACTTTTCCATCTGTCCTATATCTTCGTATAGTGTTTACATTGGTCAGCTCGGAATTGTAAAGGCTTAAAGCTAGTGAAATATTAATAAATGCATATGCTAATAATAACTTTACTCCTTTACAACTTAACAATTCTAATTATAGTCCAATGTTTTCTATAAGAAAATAGTAGATTATTAAAAACATCCGTAAATTACGGATTTTCTTTGAATTTTTAAAATCAAACCTGTGACTTGATGATAATATAATTACATATAATTATTAAATATTATTCTTATATCAACATTCGCGTCGAAAATTTCCTGGATTTTGACGCCGTTTTTTAAATTCACCAAATCTGGCATGTACACATACAAAGCTCCTTCGGGTAAGTGATCCAAGGTAGTACAGCAAATTAAAGTGACTGGCAAGAGTACTTGGAGCTTCTGTTAATTTAAAGTGATACTTTCAAGTTTTTTAAGCTCATACGTTTTTCCTTTAAAATACGATGCATTTATAATTTTTATTTTCTTTGAAACTTTCAATAGAAAATAAAAAAAATTCAATTTTTTTATTAAACTAAATTATTACCATCCAGTTTATTTTTTGAAGCCATTGAGAAAGAAAGTAACAGGTGCGTTTTTACCATTTCCAAGAAATTGGCGAAGTAACTTTTGCAAATGTGAAAATAAAAATCTTTCCAACCATTTGCGGGGATTCAAAAGCCACAATGTTGACTCGTTTTAAAAAAAGCATTTAACATGTGAAAATTGTTGTTCAGTTGGAAAATAACCTATACAATTTAATAGATCAGAATGACTTGATTCACGTTTGTACAAAAGTAAAATATTTA
The DNA here is from genome assembly GCA_034693705.1 of Spatulosminthurus flaviceps. NCBI lineage: Eukaryota > Metazoa > Arthropoda > Collembola > Symphypleona > Sminthuridae > Spatulosminthurus > Spatulosminthurus flaviceps. Next base: position 13,319 of record JAQFXU010002152.1, read on the forward strand.
CTTGGAAGTGGCCATTTGAAAATAAATGCTCCTCTTATTTGAGTTTATTTCTATTTATATTTAGATACTTGTACTGTAAAAGTTTGACGCTGTTTATATATTTTCTGTAAGCGGTACAATAAACTATTGATAGGTCCAGCGGCGTCGTCTACAAGAGCTAAAGTACCAATTACCAAACATCTCACTGGTAAATGCGACACAAATGCAATGGGAGTGGCAGGTACACAGACGAGGTGGCAAATGTTACGCGTTTTCTCACTCAGCTTACAATTAGTTGTATGGAGATTTATTTGAAATTTACCATACAAGGTTGAGACGTCGATAGTAATTTTGCAACTCTGGACGGGAAACAGGGCTAAAGAGATAATTGCCCAATTTTCTGGTTGCGTCGTTTTAACAAAGTTACAGAAGAAACGCTCAGAAGAAATAAGGGAAAAAGAAGTGAGATTCATGGCTGGTGATCTTATTGTAAAATTTGTCCAGGTGAAGTTTTCCTCACGCAACAGGGACAAGATTTCCAACAACTTATTGTGAATCATCCGAGGTGGAAATTGGGGTAATAAAATTTACAATTTGAGTTGATGTTGGATGATTTTTATTGTGATTTTTATTGTGATTTGTATTGACATTTATGTATGATTTCAACGCCAATCAAAAATTCCTATAGGAAAATATTAACTCTGTGTTGTAGATGTACTTCTTTAACGTTCTCGGATTTGTGACTCAGGTGTAAATTGAGAAAGTCTTCCAACCCATGCTAGGCAAGTCAAAATTGATTCCCATTGAGATGGAAAAATATGTAGATTTGTAGAATCAATGACATTATTTTGATTGCTTATTTTTTTTATAGAAAATCCAACGGAATTTTCAGAATGTAACAAAATAATAGAATAATTTAAAATAAAATTGAATTGCGAATACATTTAATATTGTTTCCATAGCGAATTAAATTGAAGGAGAAGAAATGAATGCCAGGTCTGCGTCTGCACGTTCATAGTTTGTTCACGCTTCAAACCGTTCATAATTTTTGCTAAATAGGGTGAACAGTGTCTGTGCATTTAATTTTTTATAACTTAATTTATTTGCTAAAGAATTTGATCTCATCGGATAGTTCAACTCTTTGGTTTGATATTTGCTTGGATGATTTTAATAAAATAATTACTCAAATCAATTCCAAATCACATTTTCTTTATTCCTGCCAAAATTAGACGCCTTTTATGGAGTTCTGTTCCTCTCACACAATTTTAACGTATCATAAAATTGTTTAAGCAGTGAATAATATACAATTGACTACGAAACTTGCAGAGGTACATCTTTTGAAAGAAAAAAGTAGCTTGAATTTTATCCGTGTGTCAAATGAAAGAGGGGCAATTGGAAAAAAAACTATTTATTAAAAAAACTTTTTATTATTTCCCCTTTCTTTGTTGTAGTTCACCTGGTATTTAATTCATTCAACTCTAGCCCGAAGGTTTATTTTGCAAAGGTTTGACGCCGATTGGACAATGTTCTGAAAAAACTTGCAGTCATCTGTAGCAGTTGGAAAAATTGTAAAGAGCGGCTAAAACAAATGTTATTTAAGTCTTTTAAGATAAAGAGTATTTAAAAAAATATGTTTGCCTCCGACAATGAGAAGATTGTAGAAGATTGAGATATTTTTTAGCTTGACTTTTACGATGAATTTAATTTAATTATTTACATCCGTGGTAAATGGAGTTACGCAGTGTTCAAACGTCGTACATGTTTTTCCACTTCCACAAATTATTATTTATGGGATTCTATGCGGTGTGACAAAAATATTTGGGCAGTGGAGCGCTAACTAAAAATTGACTAATTTATGAAACATGATTTGAATCCTCCAGCACGGCCTCAACGCATCATTTTTCCTATCATCTAATACCGTAAGATGAAAATAATTTGGTCTCAAAAGTCAAACGGCGTCGAAGCATTGCACTAAATAATTGAAGTGAGCAATGTGTACTTCATCGGTCTTTAGTTAAACATTCATGAAAAATTTAAAAACTTTATTGGCTGTTTTTTCCACGACATTTACCATCCGTGAATTTTTATATAAAATCTCTGGAAAATCATGAGCTCCATCAACATTTAACAGCTTCTTTCTGGGTAAATATTCGAGAATAGTCCGATTAAATTTAGGATTTTATTATGTTATATTTTTCAACACGTAACAAAGCTTTTAGAATTGTTTTAATGATTTTTAAAATTTTATAAGAGTTAATAAATATTTTGGAAAATAGAAAATTGTGGATACTATTAGAGTAAGTCCACGAGGAATGGGCAAAAGGCGAAAAACAGTGTAGAGTTCAAATTTTTAGACGCCGGCGCATGTATGTTTAACATTTAACAAAAGATTCCGTGGCGACGATGTGATAATTGGAGAATCAACCAGAAATTTTTTATTGCTGTTTATTCTACGAGAGAGCCCCGATTCCATCGCGAATATAAATCCGAAATTTGTCATACGCCAACGATATTTTCGTTAAACCTCCAAGTCATTCCAGGCGTTGTACAAAGGAAAAATTCAGAGGGCGTCAAAGCTTCACCATTATCAGATGCCTGTTTTCACCTCTAAGGAATTCGCCTATGGTCCGTGTCTTTTTCATTTCAAAATATTTCCCCCTGTCAGTAATAACTCCTATTGTTTTAAACTCGTCATAACTTTTTTCTAAATTAGAAATTGACTTTGGAATAATCGACAAAGGTTGATTGAAGTATTTTCTCCCTTTATCTTTTTTCATGGATAAAAGCTCAAAAATTTTTTACTCATACAATTTTTTTTCCACGGAAAATTTACTTCACAATTAAATCCCCGTGGTAGATATTAAAATTGTGTGTCATACACGAGTAAAATATTCGGTATGGTATGAGGAACAATTTATTGTAAAATGTTAGCATAGATTGGGAATTTTGATGGAAAAAGAATGCTCATACTTTGCGGATTATAGCCCTTGGATCTGCTCACCATTTATTTTGTGATAAAAGAACACTTTGCGAAATAAATGGTGATAAAGAAAGTGCCCAAAGCTTAACAAATGTTCCCTGTCAAATAGTTTATTTCCTCGTATAAATTCACAAATTTGCTTTCTTCATTATAAGCATCTCAATTTTATTTGGCTACTTCCAGGCCTCTCACAATCAGTCATCATTCCCTCAATACAAAAATTTCAAATCCCAAAAATCCTAGTGCGAGAATTTCATTATTCTTGACCATTTTTTTCCATACGGAAAATCACAATTTTCAAAAAACATGGGAAACGAAAGTTGAGAATTTCAGAGTAATTTTTGGAATTTCAAAATTTTACAAAAAGCAACACCGGAATACATTTATTGTTTGACTCTACAAACTCAGGAGCAATTTTACTCATTCCCAGAAAAAACTTTTGTTTTTCCCATTTACATTTCTTTTAGGAAAAGTAAAAACCTTTTATGGGTATTGAAAATTGAAAGTAATTTTTTTTGTTCTCACATTTTTTTCCTTCACCGGAGATTTTCTTTTGCTGCGAAAATTAACGCCGATTATGATTTTCCCCGATGTATGCGCAGTGCATAGTGATTCAGTTAAATTCGGGAAATGTTTCCAGTCTGTGTTTGCATTTACGTGCTGTGCTTGTTCTTTTCAGGTGTCCAAGGTTTTGGAATTTTTCCAAATTTTGTTTGAGATTGAGAGTTATTAAAGTACTTGTTGCTTTTCTCCTTTACAACGTCATAATATTCTAATTTTTTGTTAAGAAACTGGTAGATTTTTATTCCAAATTTGGATCCATAATTTTAAAAGTCAAACCGAATTTAATAATTATTACAATTCATTTTAAGCGATAAAACTCAATTGTTTTTTCTCCAAGCTTGTAGACAAAAAGATGGAAGGAAAGTAGTTTTTCCAGCACATTATAAATAACCGCTCCGAGATAAAATTTGTGTTGGAATACTGTGTTTGACAAAATGTGATATATCATTGATACTTGAAATTTCCTTTGGAGGTTAGACGCCGATTATAGAATTCAATTGTAGTGGCTTGGTCAAATTTGGTATTTGGTATGGTATTTATTTATTACAGGCCCTATAGACTTTCGCCCATGGCCCAAGGCTCGGTCAAATTTACATTTGATAACAAATAAAGAGTTGACCGGTTTGGCGTCAAATGTTGTGTATGACAAGTCCACGGGGAATGTTTAAGCCCAAAACATGAAATTTTTTTAATTTGTCATTTTCACCAAATGTAACGTGTGCTGCTTGGCATAAGCAACCGTGTTGGAATTTTTGTAAAGGGTAAAGCTGTTACGGAATTATGGCCAAAAACATAATTTTTTTTACTTAAGGCTGTATCTCCCGAACTAATGGGGCACTTTGACTCATTTTTGAACAGATATGTCCAGAGAAATGTTTTTCAGTGCAGCTTTTCTAGGTTTTTGGAAATTTTGAAAAATGGCGGGGCAAAAATGGTGAAGATTTTGTCAAAATCCGTTATCCAGTTTTCAAGTAATAATTATTCTGTTTCATATGGAAAAAGGGATAATTGCCGGTAACGTCTCACGCATGCAACCCTCCTGGAACGATCACCAAATTTGGCTTGAATAATAAAAAAAAAAAAACCAATTTTAACCAAAGGATTTTTATCATAATTTTTGTATCATTTTTATGTAAGAACGTTGTCCTCGTCCAGTACATTGGTTTAATCCAGGATATGAGCAATCATATTTGATGAGCATGTATGCTGAGCACCTTACAACAAATTCCGTTCCGATGCACAGATCATTGGGGAATCAACCAGAATTTTTATTATTTTTGTTTTTTCTATGTAAAAGCCCTGATTCCACGGGAAATAAATGTATCGTCGGCTAAAGTGCAAAAGGGGCTATAATTTTGTTTTTCCCATAACGTTACGGAAATTATGGACCCTTTTGCACTTTCGCCGACGCGTACTTTTACAACAGATAAAGTTGTGCCATTGTTTCTCAGATTTACTACCCAAATTTGTAGAGAAAAACTCAATCGGCGTCAAAGCTTTACAATTTTACGTGGCCTATTTCCGACGGAATTTGCCCATAGCCCATGTCCATTTCATTTACAATTATTTCCCTAAATCATGAATTATTATTATTTTCAAATTTCTCATATAATTTATATCTAAATTCAAGGTACTCTTTTGAACAATCGGCATGGAGTATTCAAGTATTTTTCTACCGTTTCATTTTTCCTGGATAAAAACTCGAAATATTATTATTGCAAAATACTCTTGTCGCAAACATTCACTTCCAAGTTGAATCACCGTGGCAGAAATTAAAATTCCGTGTGATCCTTGAGTAAATTCATAGTGGTATGGTTCGCCTAGAAAAATTACTAACCGCTCTCCATGGGTAAGGATCCAAATACGTTGAAAAAATTTTGATTTAGGAGGAATGGTCTTGATTTTTAAAAAACAATTGGTAAGGAATGTTTTTGATTTTAAAAAAAAATATTTCTTGTAAAATGTTAACAAATAGGTGGGGAATTTCGATGGAAAAAGAATGCTCATACTTGGCGGTTTACAGCGCTATTGGATCCGCTCACAGTTTTCTGAATAAAAGAAAGCTTTGCGGAATGAATTGTAAATAAAGAAGCTACCAAAAGTTTACCTGGTCCATAATATGTCATTTCCTCGTATAAAATCATCATACATATTTTCATTAAAATCATCCCAACTTTATTTTGCTACATTCATATACATGCCTCTCCTTAATCAGAAACTAAATAGGAAAATTTCAGTTCCCAAAAAACCTAGCGCGAAATTTTAAAGCGCATGTTGCACGTTTTTTCCTAACCGAAATTATAATTTTCAAAAAACAGGAAATATGGAAAAAAGTTAATATTGAGTTTTTTTTTGAATCTCAAAATTTAAAAAAAACACCAAATTTATTTGATTTTTAGTACTACAAACTCGTTAGCGCTGTTACTCAATCCATAAAATTAAATCCTCAAAACATGATAATTTAAGCTCACGAAAATTTGATATGCGCGGGGTATAGAGGCGAGCGGAATATTTTTTGTGTTCAAATGAGAAAATTACAATTTCATTGTGTGCAAGATAGACGCCGATAGTGATATTTTCCGATAAAGGCTTAGATAATCATGTTGATATAATGTCGGCGAACTTGGTAGCGAGTAAATTGTAACGATTTTTATTTAATCGCTCACATCATTTTTACAAGCCCCGGGCAATTGAAATAACTTTTTCCAGTAAAAAATTGAAAGTTCGTTGGACTTTTATATTATTGTACATTAATTTGATCATTTTGTGTGAACACATGTTCCCTCCATGACTTCACATGGAAGTTTCTGTAGAAATAAGTACCACCTCAGCCAAGTTTAATTTTGAACCCACTTCAGTTTTTGTAGGCTGAATCAATATTATGCATGAAGACATTTTTGATCGTACTGGAATAAATTGACGTGAAATCTACTACCATACTATCTAAGCAAGTCATGTGATAAAACTGTAGCTACCTCTGTAACATCTTCAGAAACAGGTCTAAAAGATAAAGGCAAAAAAAATAAATGGCGTTCAAACTTGTCAATGCCTTCTTATTGTGAATGTTTCCTTCCCTTGCGGAGTGGAGTACTATTAACTAAAATATTGAACCTGTGAATCCTCATTTGAACGTACCAATTTTTCCGTCCCATAACCTGCAGGTTCACAGCAATCAGGAAAATGTGGTGAGCATAGGTAAATGGGGTGGAAGCGCTCAAATTTGAGATGAGAAGCATAATAATAATAATAATAATACTGGGGTTACCGTAAATTTCCACATGAAAGCCTTGGGGAATTATGAATTGAATTAATCTTTTACAACTTTCTTCCTTGGTAAATATTCTAGAATAGTCCTACAAGCAAGCTATTAAGGATTTTTTAATCTTACGTCTTTCAACAATAAACAAAGTTTATAGGTTTTTTTTATGTTTTGTAAAATTTTACTCGTAAAATATTACGGAAAAATATAAATTATTAGTATTTGAAATTATCAAGATTGAAATATCGTGTTGTTATTTCCCTCTCATTTCTTTATCCCAATGAGCTGCAACGTCAGATTTCCACGCCAGTCAAAACCTCTCAGGTTTTTTTTTATTATTATACTATTATTTCTAAACTTGGAAAATATTTTTGACAGGTCAGGATTTGTATTTCACAGTAAGTGAATAATTAATTGACATCATTCAAAACATAGGACGACTATTAAATCAGGCGATGTTATTACTTTATTGGAAACTTACTTTGTTTCGTCATTTCGACTACAAACGCCTATTGAAATGACAACACATTTTCTAGTGCTCTTCTTTTCAATGTACCATTGAATCTTGTGGAATAAACACCAGATTTGTTGCAATTGGTTTTCTATAAGCTATGAAATTTACAAGAGATATTTTAAATAACTCATGCATCATTTTTAAGTCAAAATATATTTTTTTCAATTCCACATTTATATTGACCGTTGAGATTTTAAAAACTCGAAAGTAAAATAAAAACTAAGCATGTAATAATTACATATTATGCAAATCCTAGGTAGGTTTTTCCCCTGTAAAATTTCAACGCCAATCAAAATTTAATTCGGAAAAATATTTATTTTGTATAATGTTTGTGGAGCTAAAGTTTGTTTTAGAGCTTATGTATATTATATATATATAATGTTCTAAAATAAATAATTAGCAAAATTATCAAGATGGAACTATTGTAAATTTGTAAGTACTTTCCTCTTTCATTACTTTATACCAAGGGACTACATTGTCAGATTTCCACGCCAGTCAAAACTTCACACGAAATTTGTTGCTGGTTATTTTTCAGATCATTGTTTCACACAAATGTAATAATTCCTTTTATCTAATTTATTTTTTGTGCTCACTTATAGTCAAGGCTGATAAAAAAAATTTTTAATTCCATAATTTATCTCTTTATTTCGTTTACATTAGTGTTAAATGAAACCGATTTGTAACTTCACCTTAAAGACAAAATTTTGTTGACACTCCAGACAAATAGCATTAAACTTAACTTAAGCACTTACATGAAAAACACATGTAGGATATTTCCCCTTTACTACAGCCATTATTTTCAAATAGTAGAAAAAATAATTTGGAGCAAGGGATTGTGCGGGAAAATTAAATAAGATAATTTCATGATTCAAGCAAAAATTCATTTTAATTTGGGAATTTCAAAGAGGAGCTTGAAACTTCAATGGAAATAGTAAAAAAGTATTATAAAAATATTATTTTTTTTAATCTAGAGTAAATTCCAATGGTTTTCGAAGAAAATTGTAGGCTGTCACTCCAAATTTTGAATCCGTAATTTTTAATGTCAAACCTATGACAATGCTTGAATAACAATAATAATAATTATTAATATTATTTCAAAAAATCTGCGTGTCGAAAGCTTGCTGAACTTTGACGCCGCTTGTAGAATTTACCAAATATGCCCTAGACTATATTAGGCTATCAAGAACCTCAACAAAGGACTTTAAGCGAATGAGATGTGAATTGGATACATACTCGGAGCTTTTGCTAGTTGCTAAAGTGATTCTCTCAGATATTTGAAGCTCTTCACGAATTTTAAAAAAATCATTTTATTTATCCTTGGATTCAGAATATGTACTGGCTGGAAAACAGTTGATTTTCCTTGGTTATAATCTAGATAGATTTGACCGAAAAATGGATACAAATAAAACAACAATTGAAATCATATGATTTCGACTTATCGCGTTACAAAATTACTGTGTTCTTTAGCCGTACCCAAAATGCTCGTCTGATCATTCTGCCTCAAAAGAGGAGAAGTGTATTTTCACAAAAAAAACAATGGCTGGGTTTCTCAAACACAAATTGGTTTTACAAAACGTACTTGAAATGCCGAGTGAGTACAGCCCTTGGAAAAATTGCACTCTTTGCCAAACTGATTTTAAATTAATAGAAATTCTTCATTCTGAAATAATTTGTGGCATTTATTGCGTAATAGATATTGTCATATTTCGGCGCCACTCAAAACTTGGCTTGTCAAACCATATGTGGCTCCACTTGAGTTAGGCAATAGCTGATCTAGCAAACAACGTTATTGTACGTTTGATATATATAGATTATTTATATCCTAATTGAAAATGCTAAAGAGATTTCTTGACCATCTGTTAGCCACAGTTAATGTTAGTACATGAAAAAATTCAAGCGGCGTCAAAGCTATACAATTTTCATAGACGTATTTCCAGCTCGACGGAATTTGCCCATGTCAATTTC
>JAQFXU010002153.1:0-22576 GCA_034693705.1 Spatulosminthurus flaviceps
TATTTGCAATTTGTACATAATTTATGCCAATTAATTATGCATAGCTATGCAGGCGCAGGAAAATTTCCCGTCGGGAAGTAAGAATGAGAATTAGAGAATGAGTGCATTATATTAACATCCTAAAACTAATATATAAAAACTAATACTTCTATATCATCCTAAACTTGACAATAATTATTAAACTAGTCTCCCGATTCTTCAATATATATTTTAGTGTGCAGAATTTACGCGAGTAAGCAAGTGCAGCGAGTCGGTTTTCAAATAAAGCATGATCTGCCTGAAACGGGAGAAACTTTGTATATCTCATTATAAGCACTGATTGGAAAAGTAAGTTCATTTTAATTAGTTTTAATTTCGTCTGCTGCTGTACAACAAAGCACATTGCCGGCTCATGTGGAAGCAATGTAGTTTCCAATGATACTTGTTCAAAAGATTAACCTAACCTCGGCGGGATTACCGAAGGGTGAGTCGGAAATGAGGCTGTCGGACTTATTGTCGCCATGGAAAGAACATTATTATGCCTTTGTGTCCAAGAATACACTTACATTATAAAAATGTTCATGGCGGAATTACGTCCCTATAGACAGCGGGATTGTTACCGTCGGGACTATGTCCGCGGGATTATGACCGTACTCCGAAATATATGTTAATGTTTTGAATTTGAAAATATCTTACTTCATGCACACGAGAAAGAATTCTCAGGCAAAGGACGAACAGCTTTATAGCCTCCTGTTCAGAGATTCGTTTTGCCTTTAACAAGTACTCCTGAAGACTGATGTAGGAGCTGAAGTGTGGGCTGAAATCGTGAGGAACATAGCAGTCAACTACGGAAATAATTCGAGGGCATTCTTTACCACCATCACCAAGGTATTTTTCCTTTAGAAAATTACAATAAAATGTCAACAATCAATTTTTAAGTTCCGGCTTTCACAGAATGTCTCAATACAAACTAATGCCGGTAACATTGCCTGATGAATCATACACACAAAACCTTTGGGTCTTCAGGCCATTTGACATAACATACGTACGTATAATTAGCCATTCTTTGGTTTACTTGGAAAGTGTATTTTGACAAGATTTTTATTAATCGCTAGAATTCGGTAGCAAACTGTCTATACCATCATCGGGCGCTAAAATGCAAGTGACATATCAGTAAAGTTATTTCAAGCTAAAATTAGCTCTAAGCTGTGGTAGTAGTAACAAAATGACACGGCAAAAGTGTCACAACTTTTTTTCGACCACGGCAAATTAATTACTTGCCATGGGTAGGTTAGAAAGTACATCGGGCTAATTTTAGCTTGAAATAACAGCACTGATTGACATTTTGAATAGTTGTATTAAAGTTAATAGTGTTCTATTATGGGTGGTAAATAATAAATAATAATAGGCGTAAATAGTGTAGTAATGATTTATATTATAAGGATGGTCACTTACTCGAAACATTCCATAATGTCTCATTATTCCCGGTTCTCCCTCCAGCAGCCTGAGCAAGAACAATTCTCTCCTAAGTGCAACTTTCCCCTTGAGAATTCCATCATCCGTTGCCTCTGAATCTTTGACCAATTTCAGGATCTATTAGGAAAAAACAAAATACAAGACTAAATCTATGGCTAGCTTAATTTACAATAAGAATACAATACAAATCACGAGTCATAATAATTATTATTAATACAGTGTCTCAATCTCCGCTTCTATAACTTTAAAGATATAACTGAACTTTCCATACTAATTATTTTTAGAGTGATTCAAAAACGAAAATATATGTACATGCAAAATGAAAAAATCTTATATAGTTTTTACCCTCACAACGCGAAAATTACAAGTGCCATCTTCCCTCGCGACCCAATTTTTTACTGATTCTGGATGACTTTTTGGGAGAGGAAATCCCAGTAAATACTTCCCGGCCCGCTTAATATGCTTGTTCTGGACTGTAACAATCAAAATAAAGGACTATGTACAATTCCAATATATTTTAAAAGAATAATTAAATGATTTGATTGCTTGAAAAAGTCGATTTATACCACTCATGTTTTTACACTCTTTGAAAATGGTAATTTTCCACGAAAATTTACTTAAGATTAAATCACTTCACCCTAAACGGCTTCTGATCACTTGCATTTAAAATATATGAAATTAAGTTGGAGCTTCTTTGAAAATAGTCTTTCCGGGAGTCCTTAATTAAGAGCTGACAAAAACAGCCTGTATGAGCGACTGAGAGACGCTTGGAAACGTTGGAAAGTCGTACTGTTTGTATAACTATTATAACTGACTATAACTATTATTAGAAGTCCCCTTTTTCCAAAACAACCTTCACCAACGTGTGTACATGAGAACATTGTTTGATTGTTGAAGGCCTTATACCGCCAAGGATTTCAAATTTCTCACCTGTAGTTCTTATAATTAGCCAATCGGATCAAGTGAGAGCACATAGGTGAGATAATTGGGAAAAGGCTTAACAGACAAGTCATTTGCTCAGTCTGTATGCTTGACATTTTTATGGGGCATTTTTTTATGTTGCCGATGTGGGCATTTTTACGCATCCAATCCATGGGAATTAAATGAACCTATGGTATACCGTCATAAATAGTTAATTATAGCGTTAGAGGGTCAATCGTGCTAAATTATTTAAAAGCTGGGTTTCATTCATTGTACTGATTTTTGGTGTTTTTTATATTTTCTCGCAAATGTTTACATTTTTTGTGAAAACTGACGTGAATGTGAATATCAGTTTGTACTTGTGTAACTGACCAATACCATTACCATGGGAGAAACTGTTCAGGATATTTTCCATGGATTTTCAGAGGGCAACTTATAACTGCCGTAATTATGGTTATGCCGGCACATACAAGAGTAACAAGAGGATCTTGAGAACGGGTAGAAGTTATATAGCATTGCATTTTGAGTTCTGAAAGGTTTTACAGTGTATCTTTATAAATGTTTGTTTAATGTAAATGCTATTTACATAGGCTGTGCGGGTATAACTGAGATTTATAACAATGGAATTCAATAAAGATTACAGTTGATTAATAGGGGAATAAATGGAGTACTTATAGTATTGAAGTTCTTATGTTATCTTTACGCGTACGTCGCGGGAGAAAAGGAAGCTTGTAGCCACTTTTTGCTGTAATAGAATTTAAAGAAACAAACAGTTGGTAGTAATCTCGCATTTAGGATTTTTTCATGAACTATAATTACAACACTACGTTCCAGGTGGGCATCATTAACAATTTAACTCATCAGCTAAGCTCATACAAAGTAGCATAAAGAGAACAAAAATATGAAATATTTCGCAGTGAATTTCTCACAGGAACATCCTAGTGATAATTGTAAGCGGTATAAGCTTTTGCTTACAATACATATACAATATTTACTATATTGGACGTAAATTGTACCTAAAATGAAATACAAAAGGCTAAAAAATGAGTAGCATTCAAAGAATTTTTATAATCTTTCAGGTGGTTCATATTTTAGCTCACTCTTTGGTACTTCATACGTATGAGCTTATACAAGTGAGTATCAGTGTGTAGTTGGTAATAAAAGAAAGGGGATTTTTTCCACTGAATTTTATTCTTCCTCTGCCCTGTCACATATATGACATGTCTCTGCGAATTTACAACGATGGCAATGGCAAAAGCCGGAATTCTCACAGAAATGGTCAATCATTAAGCTTCGTAAGTAGCTTTGTAAGTGAACTGAACTAATTAATGCTAAGATCGTTGGGAACTTCCACAGACTTTAGCAGGTATAGGTTGGTGGATACGCCCCAATATTTATTTTTATTTTCATTGTACATATAATGAATGGGTGAATTATCGTCCATCGGTCTCCCTAATTTGGGCACGTAAAAACTTTCTTGTACCTCCTTCATTCCTTATATCATCACAACGTTGACCAAAACCTTAACAACTAAGGAATGTAGAGTGAGTTTATATGGAACTGGGATGGGACGCTTAGTTTCGTGGAGCCAATCGAAGTATGCAGATTAGGTCTCGGTAACATCCGTATAGGTCGCCTATTATCCAAGGATTTTTGGTGAAAGTCAGTTGATAGTTTAGTTTACATAGTAAGCATGTTTATCCATTGTTGTGGAAAGAACAATACGAAGGCTATTTTTGAAAACTGAATGACCTCCAACTATTTATTGTTGTCAGCTCATTTAGTCGTATGGTAGAGAAAACCTTAACATGAAACACTGGATTATTGAATTTTCCTGGAAACTCATTCTGCTATTTCCAAAGCAAAGACAGTTTTATTATTTACTACTTCCAGCAAAGCCGTCCATATCCATCCTTTACGTAGGACAGGCAGTATATGGGAGTGTAAATTTCCGTTATGTCGTTTGGTAGTATTTTGGACGTGTATCGTATCTATTTATTACTAGTACTGACAAAGGTTTCATATTTTTGAATAATTGATAACCTTTCTTGTACTATATAAAATAAAAACTCTTCGGAACTCGTAAGTATTTGCTCATGAGATATTTGATTTTAAAGAGACAGAAGCTGTAACAATCACGACAATCAGGATTGTGCATAGTACATTATAATCGCAGAGGTCATTTTTAACAAGCTAATAATAAGGCACATAAATTATCAGTTGATTTCCGTATTTTTCTGGTTACTAAAAATTTGGAAGAATAAATACTATTGCGACACTCATAAATAATGCAGTGTTGGCAAAAACCCAGGGTTTTTGTGCAAATGGGTAATTGATATGTACATCTCCATGTCAATGATACACAACATCATTTCAACGGTTAATCGTGAATAATCCCGATGGGAAATTTTCCTGCTCCTGCATAGTTATGCGTAATTAATTGGCATAATTTATGCGTAAAATGCAAACAATTATGTAAATTATTTGGAACGCTTTTTTCTTCATAAAGGATTGTTACCAAATTATGCAAATGTTATGCCTGATTGGGTACCAATCTTTTATGAAGAAAAAAGCGTTCCAAATAATTTACAATTGTTTGCATTTTACGCATAAATTATGCCAATTAATTACGCATAACTATGCAGCCGCAGGAAAATTTCCCGTCGGGATTACTTTTTATTATACTATACAGTTTTAAATGACTTCAGATAAACTTATTTAAATAATATGAAATATATAAATTCGAAATAAATATTATTTTCAAATTTCCTTGTATTATTATATTAAGCAAAAACCCAAAATATTTGATACCCAAAGACCCAAAATATTTGATACCCGAAAACCACACAAAAACCCCAAAACCCAGGATTTTTATCTCTGCCAACACTGAAATAATGACACTTTTGATTTTGGTTGACTCCCATCCCCATCTCATTTATTTTTTAACTGGCTGAAAATGAAAGTCTTGTTGGATGAATATTTTTACACGACAAAAATTAGTTGTCTCTGTTTGTAGATGTTCAATGTTTTTCTGTACATAACCTTACTGGATGACTGACTTTAAGCCTTATTCCATTACTAAATAGTACTCGTTGTCAGACTCACAGCAGTCTTTAGCAATTATAATCCTTTCTGCATATGCACTTCGCCCCAATTTAATGGGAAGGATCTAATTTACTCATCATTATTTGATTGGCAGGCGGTTTGTGTGTAGCAACACATCTTTTAAAGGAAAGAAAGCAATGCTGGGTAGTCGGATTATATGTATACAGCAATAGAATTTTAAAGCGAAGATTTTCTGGAATTTATTATACATCTACATTTATGGTTGCAGAGCTACTTGGAACTTGGAATTGCCCCATTAGTGACGCGTTGCCTATGGTCATTTAGCATAAAAACGAATTTAAACGGAGATTTGAAGAGTGATCTCAGGCGTCTTTGTAGCTATACAAAAGAGGATAATTCACCTCAAGGTTTCTACGCATCAAGATTCCCTATTCCCTCATTCAGCTTTCAATCATGGCAAGCATGCCCGTCTAGAACTATGACGTTCCTTGGGGCCAGTTCAATTTGAGGCTATTAAATTAACTCTTTGTCAAGTCCTTATATACTGCTCATTATTGTTTACGGAATGTTACCCTAAGGTCGGTTACATTTTTTGCCATCAATTACAGTTTATTTTGAGACTGGTGACCTCGTTCGTTCTCATGTTGCTGTACAATTATTTGGCTGCTGGAAAATATCAAAGGCGATTTAGAGATGGACTGACTCTGGGACTTGTTGTATTGAGAACAAGTAAGTAAGCTTCATGCAAACAGATAAGCATTGGTGTACATATTTAAATCCATGTCTATTTTTTAACACTTGTTATCACATTGACTATCATATTTTCGTTTCCCAGATCACATTCGGATTGTTGAATATTTGGTTTGCAATCTTGCGAAATACCAGCAACATCCGTGTATCATCGGAACTCGACGATAAGGACGTCAAGATAATTCAAATGTTCATCCAAGGTCAATTTCCGAGGGACTCTTAGCAAAATTAACAATCATTTTCCTACAATCTGTAACTGAGAATTTTATTGCACAGGTCCCAGTGGTAGGTAAAACTTTTGTCCTCATCAATAAAAAGTTTGATCACACTGGCCAAATCGGAGATACGCAATTTGTGGACAAGTGAAAGACTTTCCGATTCCTTAGCTCTAGCTCCATTGGGGTCCCATGTAAGTTATTTGGGCACGTCAGTAGCAATCCCGAGTCACAGCGGTGGTGAATGAGTCTTACATCTTCACTTTTGCAAGTTCAAAATAAATCTTATTTAAGGAGCTTTAGTAGAGCTTGTAAGAGCGCTATAAACTCCGGCCAATAACCAATGATCTAAAGATACACCGAGGAAATTTGAATCCCCCAATATGGATGAATTTTGCGCGTCAAAATTTTGGGTAATCTTTCATTAATTTAGCATGTACCCCTCGGTAGTTACATTAGGCAGCTAGCACAACTCTTTACGTATGTCCTGTATAGAATCTATAGCACTTATAGAACGTATAAAATAAAATTGTACATGTAAAATTTTCATCTCTACGTTCTATAAGTGCTTTAGGGTTCATGCGGTACTGCAAAAGTAAAAAGTTGAGCTAACGCTGTCTATTCTTGTGTGCTGTAGTTGGCATTGTGGTAGTACGTATAATGAAGTTGAAGAATCTGTGTAAACTTATGGGGAGATGTCTAATATTTCAAGTTGTATACTGATAAAGGACTGGGAGCTTACATGGTACACAGATGACCCGGACTTGACCCAGTGTTTCCAGAAGACGGTACTCGTATGGATTCCCTGTGCCTTTCTATGGATATGTGGACCATTCATACATTTGTTCAGACCCTGCTCATCCAATAAGATGGACATACCTTGGAGTGCCTTGAGTTTTTTTAAAATCATCCTTTGTCTTTGGCTAATGATACTGCAGATTGTTGAGATGGCGGGCGAGGTGAGGCAAGAACTCCAGGGATTTGTTGACAACTTCCTGGATTTTTATACACCTGTCTTAGAGTTGGCCACTTATGTAAGAATTTCATTCAAGCATGACATACATTTAAAGAAAAGCGTGAACGCAAATTCGTGTATCTTTTATAGAATTTTTGAAATCTTTCTTAAGGGTTTGGCCTTAGCAACGGTTATTTATTGTAAAAAAGCCGGGATCAGATCATCACACGTTCTTTTCGGATTTTGGTTCCTCAAGACAATTTGTGAGGCGGTGCCCTTCAGGACGTCAGTTCGGAATTATTCGTCAGGAAATGTAGTCTTACAGGTAGAATCATGTGATGCTGGTGAATTTGCTATAATTACTACTGCTTTCGTCTCTCCAGCGATTTGAAGTTGGACTTGATCGATGCAGTGTGGCAGAAATTATGGCCTGCATGACGGTCCGTATGCCTGCATAAAAAATGATTAATATTTTTAAGGAATCCATGTAATATGTACATATTCCAGAATGACAGCGACGTAGTCTTGTATTTGCTGCAGATGGTTTCCTTTCCGATCATCGTTGGTCAATTTTTACTTCATTGCTGGGCAGATGTGCCTGAAATCTCCAAAGAGTTTGAACCGAAGTCGAGAAAGGACGTAAATACTAGTTTAAATAATTTGAATTTTCACAAGAAAAAAGTGAACCCGTTTTATATTTTTGAAAATCATGTTTCGTGGTTTGTTCGTTAATTGTAGAGGTCATGCCCAAAAGGTGAATCATCAAGTTTGAACCTACTCTTCTTTTCCTGGTTTGATCTTCTGGCGTGGAAAGGATTTAAAAAACCTTTGGAAACGTTGGACCTGTGGGAATTAGACTCGGAGATTACTACGACGTCGCTTGTTAACACATTCGACCGGAATTGGAACAGCGAAGTTAAGAAATGCCGGAAAAAAGGACAGACCGTCAAGACTCCTAAGCGTGTTTCTCTTTTCTCTGTGTTGTTCACGTCGTATGGAAACGAATTCGTTGTTGGCTCTATGCTAAAACTCGTTCCGGATTTACTGGCATTTTTTTCTCCTCAAATTTTGAAGTAAGGGTTCCGTCTTAAGAGTTCGTCATCATACATTGCTTTTGAGAACCAAAGACTTACAATGAGAAAGACACAATGATTGGAAATTAACACATTGGACATTTGTAGCCTTTTAATCATGTACGTAGTTGGAGATGAGGAAAGGTGGAAGGGCTATTTCTACGCTTCACTACTCCTGGCCACGGATTTGTTAGTAACTTTAGGAAGGAACCACCATTCGTATTACATGTACATGACCAGCTTCCGGGTCAAGTCCGCTCTCATGAGTGCTGTGTACAAAAAGGCTCTGGTCATTTCCAATGCCGCGCGGAAAGGTAGCAATTTTCACTTTCAGTTTTTACGACGGAATCCCAGGTAATAGCGTTGACTTAAGTGTCAATTATCGATCTGAGAATCGGGCAAATTTTTCATATTTTAGTTGACTTCAGCCTTTGCGTATCACTGAAAAATCTCAGTTCTGTCCAAAATAATTTGTCTCAAGTGTTTTCTAAATAAAAGTTTTGAATTTTATGAAACTTTTTTTCTAGAGAAAACGGTCGGAGAAATCGTAAATCTAATGAGTGTGGATACGACAAAAATATTGGAATTGATACCATACATTAATTTCATTTGGAGTTCTCCTCTGCAAATCGGTCTTGCTTTGTATTTCTTGTGGACTATACTGGGCCCGTCGGTCCTCGCTGGGTTGGGCGTTATGTTACTTACGATCCCTCTGAACGCGGTGATCAGCACAAAATTTAGGAAGTATCAAGTGGCACAAATGAAGTTAAAGGACGAGCGTGTGAAACTCACATCAGAGGTTCTTTCTGGAATGAAGGTAAAGACATTGATTAAAAATCCATGATTTAAAAAAGCCGTATTTCCATTTCTATTAAATATTGGGAAGAAAGATCCTGAAATTATACGCTTGGGAGCCTTCATTCCTCAGTAAGGTGATGAGGATTCGTGCCGAGGAAATTAAAACTCTCACATCTGCTGCTTACACGGGGGCTGTAAATGATTTGATGTGGACCTCCACCCAGTTTTTGGTAAGTGGCTGAGTAAAATGAATTACTTAAATATTTATTGTTGGCACAGAAGCGTAGGTATTTAGTTAAGTATGGGGTAACCAAATTTACGCTAAAGGATACTTTCCTATTTATTTGTATACTTCAAAGGGCGAATTCTTCAATTAAGTTATTAATTAATTCAATTAAGTAATTAGTCTTTTCTTCATTAAAATTAATTTCTTGAATTAATGGAAAAGAAGTATATACACCACAAATTCTGCGATTTTTTACCTTGATTAATAAGGCGTACTCATTATGAAATATAGAGCAAAAATTACTCGTCGATGGTGTTTTTGTGCCGTGTCATCATCGTGGCAAGTGTAATTATTATGAAATAAACAGTGAAAATTTTATTGAGGGTAAAATTGTCTCGTATTTCAAGTTGTGTATAAATAGCTTAAACTTTTCAGCACTTTGTACTGAAAAAATTGAATATACATACTGACAGGTTTAAAAAAGTCGATCTGTTGAAGCTTGTTCATTGCTGGTTCATTTTAATTGTTAGTTTCCAAGTTCTCAAACTTGAGCTAAGAATGAATTATTTATTTTAAAGGTGACCCTAGCAACGTTCACAACTTTCGTATTTGTGGACCAAAAGAACGTCCTCGACTCGCGTACGGCGTTTGTATCACTTGCTCTCCTGAATGTCATGAACACACCTCTGACGGCCTTTCCTCTCGTGATTATTGGCGCTGTCCAAGTAAATTAAAAATCGTGACATTTATTTTACTTCAACGAAGCTAATGCAGTTTCGATCTTCGTCACTGATAATTCGCCGAATGTGATTTTTGAGCTTGTGTGTGGATCCATGATTATATTGAACTTTGGTAGTGTATGTTTTGTTTTGTAGGCAGCGGTGAGTTTTAAGCGTCTCAATGAGTTCATGAATGCAGATGAAATTTTGTTCGATGGTGTAACTCACGATAGAAAGGAAGGTTTGGAATTTTTTATTTAATTTGACGATTTTTTGTACTCATTACTGTTTTAAGAGACTAAATAGGAAAAATGTATGCTGTTGCAATTAGTTGACCCAATTGTAATCGATAATGGCTCCTTTGCTTGGGACGGTCGTGAAAAGAAAATCCTGGAGGATGTACACCTTCGGATTAAACCGGGCTCATTAGTAGCTGTGGTAGGATCTGTTGGATCTGGAAAATCCTCTTTACTGTCGGCCATTTTGGGTGAGATGGAAATCATTTCTGGACGTGTAAACACAATTGTAAGATTTTGAACCGATTGTCCCTGTAAGAAAATCCTACAAAAAAGGAAAAGTCTTGTCAATAACGGTGCTCTTATTACTTCTCACAAGGGGAACATTAGCTATGCCTCTCAAATTCCGTGGATCCAAAATGCAACTCTCCGGGAAAACATACTTTTTGGTAACACCTTCGAGCCTTCGAGATTTAATAATGTCATTGAGGCCTGTTCTCTCAACCCCGACTTGGACATGTTCAAGGGAAGGGATAGAACTGAGATAGGCGAGAAGGTGAGTTATATTCTTCCAAATATTTATGTTAATATTAAAAGTAACATTGTTCGAAACATTGGCCACGAAGGTCAAAATTTCTTCGCATTGGTTGAAACTTCTACCGAAAGTTCGGGTACATTGTTATAGTCAGAAGTGGGCCACATTCATAGAAAATTTCGAAATTAGCTTTGATTTTAATGCAATAATTATAACTATTATTGGCATAAATACATTATAATTCTCTGATTTTCTCTATGTAATTGTAGGGCATAAACTTAAGTGGTGGTCAAAAGCAGAGGGTGTCAGTAGCTCGAGCAGTGTACAACGAAGCGGAAGTTTACTTATTTGACGACCCCCTGAGTGCCGTAGATGCTCATGTGGGTAAGGGAATTTTTGACAATGTGCTGGGGCCTCAAGGACTATTGCGGAAGCGAACCCGAATTCTGGCCACTCACTCAGTCACCTTTCTACCTCAAGCTGATCATATAATTGTACTGAAGAGCGGAAGAATTACCGAACAAGGAACTTACCAAGAGCTGTTGGATAGGCAGGTCTGAAAAAGAAAATGATTGAATCGATTACAATCCAAACAAACGGATGGAAGTGATTCGATGGAACGAAATTGGTGTCTGACTCTTTCAGGGAGAATTTGCGGACTTTGTGGCTCAGTACAGTAACATAGAAAGCAAGGAATCCGATGGTGAAGCTCCACCACAAGGGAACAAAACTCGACTGAAAAGTTTTACATTGGATGATTCTGGTGAATTTGAAAATCGAGTAAATTTATAAATATTCTTTGTTACATTCCATCGACTTGAACCTTGTGCATCTGCAGCTTCTAAGGGTTCTTGTTCCTTGCGAGTGTCTCATTGTGAGTACCCATTTACGAATGCGATAGTACATAGTCCACGCAATGGAGCTTTGCTCAGATTTGTGCACAAAATATTACAAATAGTTTATAGCAATTTCTCACTTGCGCAAAACCAGGACGGGGAATCTTTCAATGACATTTGATTGCACAGAAAGGAGACGGGTTTTATCCCTGACAGCTCCCAATTATTGCTGACCCTCTCTACGACTTCATAAAACCGAAGTTCTCCGGAGAGGGTCAATCATATAAATCTACGTTCTGTGTCCAATAAGGAAGGCTTAAATGGTTGGATAATGTATGTATTATACCTTCATGTATAGGATAAAATTCCAACCGTGAACCCGATTTTTAATTGATTCCTGTAGTCAAAAATTGATCTCAGTGTTGTTGCATATGTGTAGAGAGAGAACTTGAACCAATTGTTACTACACCCGAGAGTAATCCGGAAGTACAGAAACTGATCGAAGAAGAATTCAAGGAAACGACGAGTGTTCCCTGGCGTCTCTACTTCAATTACTTCAAGGCAGCTGGTTTGCCTCGGGTACTCACTGCAGTTGTTGCTTACGGTCTGTACCAAGGTGATTTTAGGCATTCGTTTTTTCAGTACTTTAAGTGATTATTGCGTGAGTGTAAAATCATCGCATGTACGGGTAAATATTGACTGGATTGTGTCCTCTGTTTGTAGCATGTGCTGTCTCCGCCAACTACTGGTTGTCCATTTGGTCGGAAACTCCAGTTGTCAATGGCACTCAGATAAATCGAGAATTTAACATTGGAATATATGCAAGCCTGGGTATATGTCAATGTAAGTTGTTTTGAAATTTCTAGCAGAAGTGATTTTTGAGGCAGGTGGGCACTTATGAACAATTTAATGAATTTTACAGGTCTGCTGTTTTTCAGTGCGACGGTACTGATGTGCCTAGGGGCCCTCCGCTCAGCCTCTTCCAGTCATTTGGAAATGCTCGTTAGCGTTCTTCGAGCACCAATGTCATTTTTCGATACCACACCCACTGGTCGTATTTTAAATAGATTTGCCAAAGACGTGGATGTTCTGGATAGTACTCTGGCCTTGCTCCTTAGGAATTGGTTCAGCATTTTCGTGGCTGTAGTTGGGACCTTTTCCATTATCGTGTACAACTTGCCCATGTTTTCTACTGTTATTATTCCACTTTGTGTCTTTTACTATGTTGTCCAGGTATAATTTAGCTAGTTTTGTTTAGGGCACATTGTCGGCTAAATTAAACAAGGAGTTGTGTCTGAAACCGGTTGTGGGCACTGGTCTCGTAGAAACCATGTCTATTGAACACACTTAAAGTTGATTTTATCCTACCCAAATTGGCTGTGACGGGATTTAAAATCAACATCTATTCTTCTTTAAATTAACCATGAGAGGAAAAGACTAAAGAATTTCTCAAATTGCCTGTTGCAGTTCTAGCCAGCTCCTTTTTCACTTTAGCGGCGATCTTTATCTTCATCTGTGAATGGTTGTACTTTGAGTTTTAAAAGATTATTTATTTGGGATAGAAATTTTACATTCCAACTTCGAGGCAAGTGAAACGATTGGAGTCCGTTACTCGATCCCCAATTTACTCCGGCTTCGGTGAGGCAATCAACGGAGCTAGTACCATCAGGGCCTTTGGGCAGCGAGAAAGGTTTTTAATGGAGGCTCAGGCCAAAATTGACGACAATCAAATGTGCTTCTTTCCGTCCATTGTTTCAAATAGGTAAGCACACATTTGTATGGGGTGGATTGGCGTCGTTCGACATGTAATTATTTATTGAAGGAAATTTGTGAAGTTTTCTTCATGGTTTGATTTGAATTTTGAATGAATTTTTAAGCGCAACTTGATTGTTAATCAGGTTTTTTTTATCTTTTTAATCAGGTGGCTGGCCATACGGCTTGAATGCATGGGCAGTCTCGTAGTATTTTTCACGGCTCTATTTGCGGTCATGAGCAGGGATGATGTTACTCCTGGTTCAGTGGGATTGTCAGTTTCTTACGCTCTCAATGTGACATACCTTTTGAGCTACTTGGTGCGAATGTTCTGTGATGTGGAGACAAATATAGTTGCCGTGGAGCGGCTGTCAGAATATTGCCGGATTCCTCAGGTATTTTCTTTTTCGTATTAATTTTCTGCCTCTCATTGAGTAAGGATTACATTATACATGAATTAGAAATCTAGAGTAGAGCTCACTCAGTGCAATGCTGATAATTTATTCAGGAAGCCTCGTGGGAATCCCAAGTGAAAAAGCCTTCGAGCACGTGGCCTGACTATGGATCCATACGATTCGAAAATTTTCAAACAAAATATCGTCAAGGGTTGGATTTAGTTTTGAAAAATATCTCCTTTGAAATCGACGCTGGAGAGAAGGTAATTATTAAAACTAAATTCAAAGATTTTGTCAGCAGTATTTGAGAAGTATCTTGGCTATTCACATTAAGCACAACTATTGAAGGGAATTTTATTGGAAATTTTGATGGGCGTAGGTGGGTGTGGTAGGTCGAACAGGAGCTGGAAAGTCATCGCTGACGTTGGCATTATTTCGACTAATAGAAGGAACGGGAGGTAGCATTACAATTGACGGAGAAAATATTAGCAAGATGGGCCTTCATGACCTTCGGGGAAAACTCACAATAATTCCACAGGTGCTGCTTTTGCAATAGAAATGTATCAGTACTTCATATTGGATTGTGGGTAAAACTGGTAACAGTTATTGGTGTGTAGTTGACCTATCATTGGAGTCGAGAAAATTTTCCTTCATACAATTAATATTTACAACGATTTAAAATTACTTTAGTATGAGCGTGAGCCATAGGATGAGGCGGGACATGAGAGGGAATGTAGTGCTTTTAAACGAATACGCCTTGTTTGGTGGATTGCAGGACCCAGTTTTGTTTTCCGGAACACTCAGATTTAACTTGGATCCATTCGAGCAATATTCTGATCATGAAATTTGGAGAGCTTTAGAATTGGCTCATTTAAGTAAATTTGTGAGAGCTCTACCTACCCAGTTGCTTCACAGTATTTCCGAAGGCGGTGAAAATCTCAGGTAATCTCAGTTATCATTTGTCTCATAACCAGGCCATAGCGAAAATTTAAACATTGGAGTATATGCTAACTGGTGCAGCTTTTGTTTTCAGCGTGGGTCAAAAACAGTTAATTTGCTTAGCTCGGGCACTCCTTCGTAAATCAAAAATTTTAGTGTTAGATGAAGCTACAGCTGCTGTCGATTTGGAGACAGACGACCTAATTCAGCAAACAATCCGATCTGAATTTGATGACTCTACAGTCGTCACAATTGCTCATCGTATCAATACTATCATGGACTCTTCAAGGTATGAAATTCTACTGAAATCGCTTTTTTTATAAAGTACGATTTTTTGCTAATTTTTTGGATTGAAATTAATATTACAATTTTACTTCAGGGTTTTGGTTTTGGATAATGGCCGGATTCGTGAGTTCGATTCACCATTGAACCTTCTGCGAAATACGAACTCCCAGTTTTACCAAATGGCAAAGGATGCTGGATTGATTTCGTTGTAGATTATTTTTAAATTCTTGTTTTATGGGTATGTACGTTGGTACCTTTTGATTTTGGTTCATTTTCCCTTGTGTTTCAACTGCAGGTGTTACAAATGATTATTCTTAAAAAAGTACTACCTAATTTTGACGGAAATCCTCATTTATTCAATGTTGTTACTCACACAATATGAAATTGTTACTTCCCCTGGGGGTCAAGAATAAATGAATCAAAAGCATAGTACCCAATATTCCAGCCCAAGTTTTTCATTCTTGACTGTAAAACTTTTGAAAGTGACAATACAATGTCGGTAAATGCTATGTAAACTTCCAAATTAAGCTTTTAAGTTATGCGTTTTATCAGCTGTAGAACTGAATACTTCGAAGTGAATTTTTTTCAACTCACATTAAAAAAATATCAATGTATTGACCAAGCAACTGTAATTTAAAGTGAATCCCCATTTATGCGTTCGTTGTTATTATTATTAATCAGAATCAATGAAAGTAATTATTGCAAACTGAAATCCCGTTTACATTTTGAAGTAAGAATATTTTACAATGGTAAACACTTCATTTGTAAACATAGATATTTCATATTTCCAAATGTAAACACCAGAGCACATTTCATGCTCCCGCTACTTCCACGAATTAGATTGACAGCGAGTACAAGACATTACCCAAAAATTAAAGAATTAGTGTTAGGGTAAAATGATGTTTAGTGGATTTGACAGATACAATTCACATTGACCGATCATGCAGAATTTATTAACATTCCTTAAACAACTCTGCTGGAGCTGGAGCAGGCGTGCAGGAACTAAAGGAACTAAAATTGTATGAATTTTATGAGAATGCTTAGAGCACCGTGTCATGCTCAAGAACCAGCAAAGGCTGCTACTACACAACTTGAGTCGGCTCCTGCTCCAACAAAGGTTTCATAGCCAGCTCCTGTGGCAGCTTCGGTTCCTGCAAGGGATCGTCCTCCATAACCACAACCAGCACCGTTTCATGCTCAAGAACCAGCCTTCTGCCAAAAATTTGGGGACGCACACCTCGTCCAAATATATTAACCGCTATATTAACTTTCCACATCATTTTTTCATAATTATTATTACATTTACAATTAGCACATGATTATAGTTTAAAGGAAATGAAGGAGGGTCCAATAAATTGCAATACAGGAAATAAATTTCTGTAAGTGCACAGGTAGTCTGATTACCTCCAAACCGGATATGGCGAATTTTACCAAAATCATTGAACCAATGATATAATTTTGTCCAAACTGTTTTTTGAGTTCATCATAGTCAACTACATCTTCACAGCCAACATTTCCCTCCTCCCACCACTACCATGATTGCCAGGGTAGATTGGGGCAAAACGCCAAGTTCCTTAACATTGGTTAAATAGAGGGACATCCCTCACAACGGTCTGTGGCCCCCTCCCATGCTCACATATATATTGTAAATGTAAAAAAGGTTTTTGTTAAACAAGGTAGGCTCATTGTTTTGCTTGTCCTTTAAGTTGCATCACTTTCATTATGAGGCCTCAAAATGGTCCCTAATTATTAAGGTAATGTTGCCAGCTGCATAAATATGCATTTCATGGATCAGGCTCATCACGCCTTAGAAATTAGGTGAAAAACTCAGCACATAGGTTAATGTAATACAGAGGGTGAGGCGCAGTAATTGAAAGACTTTGTCATGACCCATAACTGTCTTTGTACTTGACCTGGACAGGTCAAAGTTAATTCACCCTTTCCATAGGATGTTAGGCAGCTAGGTATCAAATTTCAGCAAAATCGGTTAGCGCGTTTCCACTGGACCCAATTTTGAAATCAAGATGCCCGGTTCGGGTGTTTCCAAACAAACAAATACTTCCCAGAAGGTCATTACGGACCTTTTGACCTTAAATAAGGTGGTTTGAGGACTAGTCAGACCTGCTCTTACTAGTTTTGACCTCAAACCTAAATTCAGCCTTCATGGCACTTTTCCATGCAGAGTTAAAGAAAATCGGTATTTGACAAATATTTGCCCCTTTTTGATGAACTTGACCTCGTTAGCTGCTGTGTCACAAAATGACCCAAATCGCAATGTCGAATTATTGAATTTTTATACGTCTAAAGATTTGATTCACCAAAGGTGCAGTTTTTTCGCCCTTTACATATAATTTAACGAATTTAGTTTCAAGATTTTGGTACAAAATTGTAGGTTTCCCCCCGAATACTCCCGGGGGATTAACGGGTGTTAGGGTAGGAGTAAAACCATAAAAAAAGTCCCTATATGGAGCTAATAAGTTTTTCCATCATTGGCCTTAAGAACAAAAACATATCTTTATTACCTCCAAAAATATGATGGTGTCAATTCTTCGATCCATGAGGTGAAAAAGTTTGTGTTCCAACCATTACCCGGGAACAGAATGGGTAGCGCTGCTGGTTTACCCCGTAGTTATTGGGTATAATGTACCACCTGCTTTCAAGCACACTTCTTTGTGATTATTTCAGCGTTTTTACAAATATGAAATTCCTCATGTACAGGAAGCCCCATTGAGAGCTTTATAGATAATTTAATTAAAAAGGGCAGTTAAAGGGAGTCTAGAGTACCCGGGTTTTTGGTGAGAACCGCTTGGGCCAGCAGCGGTACCGAGATCAACGGTGTTATCAATATGTCTACAAAGAAACTAGTTCTGTTAAAACAGTTGTACACCCCATACTTTGTCAGAAAATTAATATTTTCCAAAACGTACGTTGAGTTTGCAATGATTTTGGAAACTTGATACCCCAACCCCGACTTCGTTCATCGGACCCAGTTCCAGATCCGTATGCAATTTTAAAATTCTGTGACGTTGTATATACTCAAAATATAATGGGGAATTATATAAAAAATACAAATGTAGTGAGGAAAGGTGTAGTATACATTAAAAGTTTAATATAAAGTGTCTTTCAACTACTGCGCCTCACCCTCAGTATAAGGCGTAAGGTGGAATTTTTAATAGAAAGAAGAAAAATGCATCAGTCAAAATTTCAAAAACTTTAGTCAAGTCTGTCATTATGTGTTAAAATATTTAGTAGGGCATTCTATCTCAAAATCATTTTTTATTACATTCAACTTTAAAAATTTGTACGTGGGTCCTCAATAGCTGACATTCATAATTTAAATACACGCTTAAGATTTTCCTTTTGTATGAAAATAATTTTTTGGCAAAAAAATATAGAAAATTATTTAATAATAATTATTATTATAATCATGAGTTAAATGGTCTCTCAAAGGAAAATACCCGCATAATATTTTATAGCTATAGTAAAAGTAATAATAATCCCGAGTTTGTTTTCAAATTATAAAGCTACCAAAAATGAAACCAGCTGAATACTCAGAAGTTTATAGACTGCCCTGTATGTACATATACTCTGGTTTTTTGAATCAAACATTAAAATACAGGGAAAACGGAGAGTTCTACAAACACAGTTTACATTCACTGTCATTTTTGTACGTTCAACTAATAGCCCTGATACTAAAAGGGAATTATTTCAAAGAGCCACAAGAGCATTGTCAATTGTTGAAACTTGGATTCACTGGCTCGACCTCCTAACCCACCAGGAATGCATACCTAAAGAAATATAAATACAAGAATCTTAATTACAGTAGTAACTTTGAATTCTAATAGGAAAACTCTTAAAATCCGGAATGTATCCTCTCCGCGAGCATCCAATGTGACGTTCTCAAAGTCCCCTTCAATGGAAATCAACAGCATTAGTTTTTGTTTGGCCCTCTTTAGCTTGAATTTATACTTGGTGGTGGGAGGATGGAATCCAGTACATCGGGAGCCCGAGAAAATAGTAAATAAACGGACTGCCTTCATCGACTACCATAAAACCAATGATTGGTTAAGTAAGTTCATTTTATGCTCAGATCAGACTGACCACTCAATTAAAAAAATAAGCACCAATAGCACTCAAGCTTTAAAAACAATGTTCCTTATTAAATGTTGCTTGTTTGTAATTATTCCAACCCCCCATCATTTAGATGGTAACCACCATGGGAAAAAATTTGGGAAAGGGATTCACAAAGGAATGGGCCTAGGAAGAATGGCAGCTCCAGTTATGGCCCCTCCACCAGCTCCACCTCCTTTACCTTACCTTGACTTCAAAGACTATATAAATGAACCAATTCCTCGAGACCCTGAATTAGGACCACCAAAACCCGGGGAGCCTCCTCCCCCAATTCCTCCCTGCCCAGAAGACAAATCAGCCATGAAACCTCCTCCTAACCCTGATAACGAGATAGGTCCGAGTGGAGTGGCTCGAATTAAAACACAAGATCGGTATTTACAGATCCTTGCTCATAAAGTAGCCATTTTTGGAATTCCGGAAAATTTTACTCAGGAACCAGAAAATAGCTTCACCCTATTCAAAAAAACCGTGGGGATTTTTAAACATTACTGCCCAATCAAAGTTATTCCTGAGGCCTTCATCGACAATGTGGTCCAGACCTTTGAGCTATTACATAATTATTTAACTCCGGCCCGGACCAAGTACACTACGGACGAGGAATTCAACTGGATCAATCTATTTCTCGACAATTGCAGTAATGGGACCTCCCAGTCGGGTTCATTTGTATATGGAGAAATTTGCTCGGATGAGATCTTGGGGGATTCCATGCGAAATCCGATTTGCGAGCCTGGAGAAGAAAAAACTAGCCCACAAATGTTTGATCCAATGTTGGATATTGTTTGGAGGATTTTTGAGCTTGCGCACACAGTTTGTTTTGATTATTTTAGCGGCTTCTCCCGGATTTGGCACCGCTATACCGCCGCCATTGAGGATTTGTTTACTCTACCCATTAAACAACGCTGGTCCTATCCAACTCAGGATGAAACTTTCTTCAAGAGACTTCTGGGCCCTTTCTACAAAATTTATAGTTCAAATATTGGCAAATGCGTTCAATATTACGCAGCAAGATCAAAAATTGGTGTGAGAGTGCACCGATTTAATCAACCTTTTACAATTCGCTATGGACATAATAATACCGAGATTTTCGAAACTGAGGACTTTCCCACCAGACCTCCAAGATCCGGGGCTCCACCCGCGCCACCCTGATATTATTTATTTTTTGAAAATGGGAAAATCTGCTTCGTATTTATATATCGTAGTTATTAATAAAAGCTAGTCGATATTAATTCCACGTTAACCAAAGAAATGGCTAACCATATAATCTGCATCATATTTATTTCTCCACCTCAATTGAGGTGGAGAAATAAATATGATGCAGATTTTCCCGTCATTCAAGAACCAAGAGTTTAAGTGAATGAATTATATTTTGTGACATTAAGAGACAACCGTGACCATCAAATTCATTTCCTACAACTCATTCTATATTGACTCTCATTACCAATTGCCAATAGTATCCCATTGAACTCAATATCTGGCATTATCGTGGGCGCAATAAAAAACCAAGGTTGTCATAATCAATGGGGCGGATATTCCCTTTTTAAATGCCTCTAACTCTTTGGTCATATTTTCTAAGCCACTAAAAATTATTTCGTTCTACATACAACTTTTCCCATGTCACCATTTTTGGTAGTGCATACACCGCACAGTTCCATATAGTTTCCACATGCGTGTCCTAATTAAATTCATAGGATCAAGTTTTTTTGTGAATAAAAATCCGGTGCAAGTTTCCCCTCCTCCAACTTCTTATCTTGTTTATTACTTTCGTTCCACCAATTTTAGCCTGATCGTGTTCAATTTTGTATTTTATTCCACCTGCTGGAAACTTTTTGCCAATTCCATAAAATTTTCAAAGTTACACCGTATTTGACCGTATACAAATTATTTTCCCATTTAATTGCGTACCTTTGCCAACAGCCTCCCTTATATAATTTTAAACAAATAATTAATTCAATTTTTTTTGGCAATTACATTATTTTTTTTCTATTCTGGATTCTTCTCGTAGGGTCGCATCAAATCCAGTTCTCATTAATAGCACCAAAATAGGCACTACCTTTTTTCCCAACGCTCCTTTCATTTTGGGTAGGATGGGATAAATTCCTTTGGTTCTGACTTTTGAAATGATAGTTCCCAAAAAACTTTGGTGCGTAAATTGTAATTTATTTATTAAATGGAAATTCCGGTTGGACTTTGCAAAATATTGTGTAGTTCTTGAAATGATGGAATTGTAGTGTCCAAATTGACCAGCGCCGACAATTTGATACCCGTCGAAGTAATAGTAAAGTGGAGGGTAAAATTGCTGACATTTCCCAAAATTATGGTATATTTGCTAATCTAGTGTAGTAAATGCCAATCCATGTTGGTTGTTCACTGGGCTTGTTTTCCCTGCCCCAGGAAACGACTGGCAAAGACGTTGTAGGCCGTTAAAGGTACCTTAACTTCCACCCAAAAACAAAGTTTCACTGTCCAGTCAGACTCAAGTGGCATCCAGCTTGACAATTTGACTGTAAACCGTCGTAGTTTATAGGATCCAAAGTAGTTAAATGTCAAAAAGTTTTTTCTAATTTTTCTGTTTACGTGACCAAAGGGTTTGTCAATTATCAAATTTAACTCATATTTCGACTAAAAGAAAAGGGTTTGACAAAATAAACAGAAGCGCATGATAAGACTTGTACATCTGTTTGATCTATTACATGTTACATTTCTGTTTGGGATTGTAATGAAAGGTTTGGGAGGAACTTTACTTTGCAGGGGCTGTGAGTTCCACATCCAAAAAATATTTCAATGGGTTTGCAGGTCCAGTAGAATCCTTGGAAGTTAATTATTTCCCTAAATGATCTTCCACAACATTCAATCAGCCAGGCCTTTCATTAGCTATACGTGGAGGCATGTGTGGGCTTAACGTTAAAAATGCATTTGAGGGATCAGGTCCATAATTAGAGCTGCGATCAAGTTCAAGTAAAACTCGCGTTCAAGTTCGGGTCAAGTTCAAGTAACTTCAAAATTTTACTTGAGCTTTGCGGGTCATGTTCGAGTTTTATAAATACCTGACCATGATTTTATCGCTCAAGTCAAGTTCGGAAATATTACTTGAAGAAAATTTCATGTTCAAGTTCAAGTCAATAAAAGTGACGAGCGTAATCTAATTAAAATTGCGTTTTCTGTTAAAATTACGCCTTTTGGACTGAAATAGAAATTTTGTACTAGTTGAAGTCATGTTCAAGTCAGATCTTTTTACTTGAACCCGGAACTTGACATTCAAGTTCAGATTCAGTGTAAAATACTTGAAAAC
>JAQFXU010002154.1:0-22565 GCA_034693705.1 Spatulosminthurus flaviceps
ATGATCGCACCGCCCATATATAATCTTACCGCCCATATATAATCTACCCTCTCCGCCCATATATGAAAGAACACCCAATTTTTTACAAGGTTTATGCCGAAAATAGCTCTTGTATGTAACTAAAGATATGGAGAGAATTACCTTACCTGCAGGAAGGCAGAGATCGATTTTAGTTTTGATTTTGGAAGAGTTATGTGGGCATTGCCTTAGGAACGCTTGATTGCACCTATGCATGAGGCGATTGTTAAATATTAGTTATGTATTTGTTGAACATTTTTAAATCAAAATATTATACATTGCATTGGCAACTGCTGAGTAGCGTAGGAAAATTAGAATTGGTTTAGGGGTATTGTTATTGTTACTCACTAACTCACTGCTCACATTAATATTACCTGTAGATGTTTTACAAACAAGTATATATTATGTCAATGTCATAAGTATGTCAACTGATAATAGTTTTGTATTCATATCATTTTATTTTCTTTCTACAATATTAATGATATGAAACAGAAGGAGCAGGAAGCTTGCAATCGGGGGAAACGATTAATACCCTTACTACTATATGAGAAGTCTCTGGGAAACCTCACAGAAGAAACTGGAAGGCACAATTCTAGAGGAGACTGATTTTTAGTATAACCGTTTCAAAACACCTACAACTCCACACATCCCGAAATCCCGATCCCGATACGATGATGGATTACAGCCATAGCGACACATCTAAGGAAAATTCCATGTTAACAGAAACTCCATTGGGGGATAACGACAAACATCTAAAAATCCAATTATGCGTGGAATTTTTGAAGCCAGAAATCAAGAATAGGAAAAGGTTAGTTTAGCAGTAGGGCTGTAAGCTGTAACATTTTAGCAATTGAAAAGAATTTCATTTACGTGTGCCACTACAAGTATGACTAATAGTATGTTTGTTTAATTGCAGTAAGAATTTGCTTAAAACGTCGAACCGGCAAGAAATGAAACAACTCAATGTGACAATATCGCAACTGAAAAATGTTCCGAAATTACAAGGGAAAAATCCCAATCCATTTGTGAAAATAAGACTGCTTCCTGATGACGTCATTCATACGACTGAATTGCAACAAGGAAAAAGCGATGCACATTATTATGAGACTTTCGAATTCTCAACAGAAAATGTTTCAGGAAAAGTCCTGCGGGTCGAATGCTGTGACAAAAAAGTAACTCGTAGCGCCAAAACCTTCGGAAAAATTGACATTTCTTTGGATTCCTTGAACTTAGGCAAGCCATTGCTGAAGTGGTTCGAGTTAGTTTGAATTTTGAATAATGAAATTGGGTTCATTTCATCCTTTTAAAGTAATCGTTTAGTCTTTAGTATGTATTATACTAAATTAGTTCAGCTCAAAATATTTTCTTTCTCATTTACATAACTTTTGGAGTAGTAAATAGGTAAAAATCTCATCATTTCCGCCTATCATTTTAAAAAATAGACTGATACAAATAAACTTTAAAATATTTCCTTTTCGTCTCGACATAAGCGGTGATAATATTGTACGTACGATAGGTTTACCATATTCATTCCATCAAGTTTTTGCCTTTATTGGGAACTTAAAAACGTCAACTAAAGGTGTAAACTCCGGAGGGAACGTATCTGCACGAATTGTAATTTTTTAGCCCCTTTTCCTGTTGGGAAGGGAATTATTTAAAAAATTTCGTTTTGTACCGCAGGTTTGATTTTGATGAATAAATTATGAAATCAATAAAACCTTCGAAGTTTTTAGTATTCAAAATTGTAACTTGTAATCGGAACATGCACCAGGATAGCTATAGGAGTCCTTCAAATTCTTGTCAGTCGTACGCACGTCAACGTGTATTATACTGATTACTGATACTCGTCAAAAGTACATTCTGTGTACCATATTCTTTGATGGGCCTACTTACTTGACATTTATTTGTTTTTCTAACCAAGCTCCACCTTTTAGCAAGAAGCTGTGTGATCTGAACAAATACTTAGTTCTCACGTACGAAAATTCTGTAAATTTTCTTATAGAACCACGACTAGCATCATTATTTGCATTGAGCGAGCAAGCAAATAAACAATACTATAGAGGAGAATGAAATTGCAGAATTAAAGCTCCCTTTTTATGGCTTTGCTTTGTTGCGATTTTGTTCCTTAAATACCATATTCCATCATAGCTTCAGTATGTCGCAAGCAACACGTACAAGGTGTTGACTTTACTTTTTATTTCACATACTCTTGCCTTGTTTTAAAAGGGTTATCACAAAATCTTTAGAAAGCAGACGGGAAAAAATGCTAAAAGTTAAAATTATCACTTTATTTTAACAGAGGACAAAGACAGCTATCAAATATATATGAAGATTTATCATTAATGCCGAATAATTTATTTTGAAGAATGAACCGATTCAAAATAGGGCTATTGTGTGTATTATTGCAATAAATAATTTTGCTTGATGTAAATATTTTGTGTATATGTAAAATGTTACACGATCACATTGTACTTAGGTCATTTGCGCTGCTTCCTTGCTTCCATCTTGAATTTTGAAAGATAAAAAATTGGGCTTTCAGAATCATCATATCTTACGTTCTCATTCTTAAAGCATTCATTTCAATCGCAGGGTTTGACATAGCTATAACTTCTTGAGCTGTAAGGATAGGATAGTAAGCTATGATGATTCTGAAAGCCCAATTTTTTATCTTTTAAAATTGTACTGGCGAAGTGAGTCATTTTTACTTTACCATATCAGAGGCATATTATAATTGTAAGGAAATGGCAATAATGCAATGTAAAAATTGCAATTTCCGATTGTACTTTACTTCATTTTCAAAGGTTAGCGTCACATAGTTTAAACAATGTACATACACTGTATCTACATATAAACTTCAACAATTAACTTCAAACCTGTTGACTGTAAGTTCACGTTGCCTTATGGGAAGGCGGGTTACAGATTACAGATCCTCTTTGCGTAGCTGTTTTATTTAAAGCATGTTGACTAGCCACTTAAAATAACCAATTTTTACCGAGTGATTATGGTTTGTACTTCAGTACAAAAAACAAAAAACCGTAGCGAATAATCTACTTTTACTTTAACTAGTTATTAGTATTTAAACTAAGGTTTTCCTGTGCTCTCCCTCTCAATCTCATTTATTTTGTACATGACTAGCCACCTAATTCTCGTTCTCCATCAAAGCAAAAAGGTTAAGTACATAAGTGGCTTATATTAATGACAACATTGAACTATTCGTAAGTACGAAGACTTATATTTAAAAAACGGACAGAAACATTCATAAAACGATTGAAGATTGGAAGTAAGAATGCGAGTGGTTACTGAAAGAATATTTAATATACAAGGATGCCCTTTGATCCATTCACTTCTTGCCCTTACTCTCTAGAAAACTTCTTTTCAATTCACGTCTCAAGATTTTTCCAGAGGCAGCTTTCGGAATACTATCCACGAATTCAACTCCTCCAGCCAGCTGTTTAAAAGGTGCAACCTTATCTCTAATGTACCCTGTTATATCCGATGAAGTTAAGCTATCGCTTTGCTTGACAACGTATGCCCTTGGGAGTTCACCGCTGGAATCACTAGGTATACCAATGACAGCACAATCTTCAACGCCGGGGACCTGGCGTAGAAGATTTTCAAGTTCGGACGGAGCTACTTGAAGACCCTTGACTTTAATAAGTTCCTTTACTCGATCGACGAGGAAAATGCAGCCATCGTTGTCAGCATAACCTATGTCACCCGTGTGAAGCCAGCCGTCAGAATCGATTGTTTCATCAGTGGCTTTTTTATTATCCAAGTAGCCTTTCATGACTTGAGGTCCATTAACTAACAACTCCCCTTCTTGATTCGGACCTAATGCTTTCCCAGTTTCTACGTCAATAATCTTGGCCTGTGTCGATGGAACGCACTGACCAACTGAGCCAATTTTAGCATTTTTCGTTGAAGGAGTTAGCATGTTTGTAACTGGAGATGTTTCCGTCATGCCAAAGCC
The DNA here is from genome assembly GCA_034693705.1 of Spatulosminthurus flaviceps. Taxonomy (NCBI): domain Eukaryota; kingdom Metazoa; phylum Arthropoda; class Collembola; order Symphypleona; family Sminthuridae; genus Spatulosminthurus; species Spatulosminthurus flaviceps. The sequence continues at coordinate 3,989 of JAQFXU010002154.1, forward strand.
TTCTTGAAAGAATATGTACTTTCCTGCTTTCTGTAAGATACTGTTGATCAAAGCAGACCCCACCGGCGCTGCACCAGCAATGATAGTTCGAACATGGTCCAGTTCGGCTTGACTGATGTCTTTGCTGTGAGCTATATAATTCAATAGTGGCGTCACCATGTGGATTACCGACGGCTACAATTAAAAAAACGGGACCACATATTTCTTATAATCAGATCCCTTGTTGAATCACTAGTTTTTATTTTTTATTATAAAGTAGATAATATTTTTATAAAAGAGAGCTGACCCGATGAATTTTAAATGTCTTGACAAAAGTTGCTGGTTCAAATCTTGGTAAGGTAACGCAGTAGCATCCTTTGAAGAGTGCCGACGTTAATATGACATTCAAACCATAGATATGAAAAAATGGCAACACTCCAACGATACGATCCTGTTCATTTCCATCATCATAACGACGTAAAACTGTTACTGTCGGACTAGTTTGCTGTAACATATTAGTTGCTAAATTTGAATGTGTCAACACAACTCCTTTAGGAGGTCCTGTGGTTCCGCTTGAGAAAGGAATTACAGCAACTTGCTCTCTCATGTCACCGTGAGATCCAGTTAGAAACTCAGTCCCCTTTGAGTTAACTTTAATCATTTCAGCGAAGGAATGAGTTCCCTCAGGTGTGCTATCACCAATAGAGATTATTGACTGAAGCGTGTTGGAACCAGCTTTTGCTGCCTCAATAAGTGGTACAAACTGTGAAAGCGTCACCACGCATTTCGCTTTCGCCAAGTTAAATTGAGTCCTTAATTCATCTACGAAAATAAATAATATTTTTATCAAAATATTTATAAAAATAATATTTATCATAATAATTAAAACATCACTTGGATTTACCCACACATTGAAAAGCAATGGAAGGAGAACAACTTTACTAATTCATCACCTGCAGTATAAATCGGATTCGCTGGTGTTGCGATTAAGCCAGCTTCTAATATCCCTAGTACAACAATTGCATATTCCGGCACATTCGGCAAAACAATCCCAACAACATCATTTCGCTTCAGACCCGCTTGCTTAAGGGCGGCTCCAAAATTACGACTCAGTGTGTAGATTTCTCCATGTTTATACTTTCTTCCAGTAGCACCACATTCCTACAAAAAGAGAAAATACTCCTGTCATCCCATCCTCACCCACATCTCATGTCACCACTATCAAATCTTTGTTAATTTGTGTGTCATCCCAAACAAACCTATCACAAAATTACATTATCACATTTTAGAAAGCATATAATTTACACTACATCTACTACATCAATTAACTCACAAACGCAGGTAATGACTCCCATTTCCCCAAATTTGACCAAATTAATTCCGGCAGAGTGACACCAACTACCGTTTCGACTTCCCGATGCGGCGATTTAATTATGTAATCATTTTCCTCTGGCTTTACACTTGTAGGCGTCGATGAAAGACGTTGAACAGCGCATTTGGGAACTTGTAGCTGACCTAATAGTCTAGCACTACTTCGTATTGCCAATAGAGTGGTCATTTTTTCTCGATTCTTTCAGCCTTGTTTAAAATTCTGTTTATGTCGAAACCTTTAATCAATAAAAACCAAACTGTTAAAAGTTTCTCCGGAAAAAATATTAGACCATAGTACACCAATACTTGAAATGATAATTATACATTATGTGTATTTAATACAAAGAGTACAAAGACTCACTTCACCCCTTCCAAACAATAACAAAAATTTTCGTAATTTTGAAACACAGTAAAATGTGCTTATATCCTTGTGCTACGAGAGGCTTCGTTTACCATTTCCCAAATAAAAAGTCTATGCACACAAACATTACCCTCCGTTACCTTGTTACCTACCCACTAGTCAAACACGAACTGACTATCTTCTAAAAATCTATTTGAAGCTTGGTCTCATTCCGCCTGCCACCACATGAAAATTTCGCACACTTTAATTATTAAACTCATGACACAATCAAGAAAAATCCATTTTCCCTTCAAGCTAGAAATGTCTCATGTCTTTTGTAACTTCATTCGAGACAAGCAAAATCAATCTTTCAAAACAATTGATAAGATTAGCTACACAATTCTACAATATTATATACTCCTCTGAACTTATATGCACACATATAATGTTATGCATACTTTTTAAATTAGATATAACTCCTGGCCGACTTTTTTGTACATGAGCTAATAATATTTTCACTCCTTTTACACAATACTTCAGTTTTGTCTGATTCTGCGATTATTCCTAGTAATTATTTATTTATAAGGCAATGAATACAAAAAAGTGCAGTAAAAATTATAGCTTAATACATATTATACATAAGAATAATAACAATAATAATAATAATAAATGGCAAAACTTACTTTTGTTGAGCACAGGTTCTGGAACATGAAAACAGTCACTGACAATGAGATTAATGAAGACAATGGAGACAGCTTTAATAATTACTTGTTGTCAAATATTTACTTTAAGGTCACACTTGCGAAATGAGGAACACACTGCTATAAAGTAATTGAAAGATCTTTCAGGCTGATTTTGAGTGAAGTTCAAGGTACTTTGAAAGTGCACTTTTTCTGTTCCTCATTTTTATTACTTGCTAATGTTAACGATTACGAGCTTGCAAACTGCTGGGCCATATATGAGTGAGAAATAGTGAGAAGGAAAGTGTATGTGACAGTATGTATGTTATGTTTGTGATGCATGGATGTAAGTAAGGAATGTCCTTTACTTGTACATAAGATGTGGTACGATTTTTTGGTGAAACTCTCGGGTTAAAAAATAGATTTCAAGGGTATAGGGAATCCCGTGTGTGTCCTCAATCTAAAGATTGTAATTGCAGGCCCGCGTGAAAATCTCGCAGAGAATAGTATTTTCAATCGTATGGCTCCTTAGACGGATAAAGTATAAATACGCAATACATACTGAGTCATGTAATAAAACTTTTTCAAGCACGACTTGAGTTCCCCGTAAGTTTCCTCCTGTGCCCTGAATACAAATACATTCAATGGTTTAAGGAAATTACGCTTTTATTTAAAATGAAGTAAATAAATATTAGCCAACGAGAATCACTATTCGATTATTTTAACGCTGTCCTCGATAAAGGTTGAAGAAACAACTCATTGAAATAAACAAGCTTATATAATTTGCTTATGCTGAGAGGTCAGGCTGATTGGTAAAGAAAGTTAGGAGAAAATACTTGCAGAACAAGATCGCTGCTGTGTGCATTACACTTATTGTTAGTCAGTTGGGGGTAACATGGAACTTTATTATACAATAATAAGAATTATTCTAAAATTAATGAGCAGTGCTGAGCTGAGGTATTAATTAGAAATTATTACAGTTTTGGTAGTGCTACCCTATTAGTGAGCATCGAGGTCAGCACAAACGCACTCAATTTTGGCAATCGAGGCGCTAGAATCTTTATTTAATTGGTAATCTTCTCCAGTAAATTGTTCTTCAAATTTTTCAAACTCTGAAGTCGAATTTAAGTGATTAGTAAAACTAAAGAAGAGGTTGCACGTTGCGCCCACTGCTAGTGGAATGGAACCTGAGTTTTGCTCTAGTTTCAATTTTGTAAGACTTGACGTTCCTGTGATTTGCATACATATTGCTCCTGTAGGTTTTTTTGAGAATAAAATATAACAAGCTCATAAAATATGAGCTCATTCAATTTTGCATGAATGAATTCAAAGTGGATTACTGCGTGGGATATTCACGAAAATTTGGGGGCACATTTTTTCGAGGATAACGCATGGACTGCTGAGCTTACCGGATCATGAACTGGGGCGGTGTCAGAGCGTGATTTTGCTGATAACTATGATTTGACTGCAATTGTGGTTGCACCGGAACGTAATAGTTTCCTGGTAGGTTAAAGTCATATCGTAAACGATTTCTGGACAGTGTTGGAACCCTTCTGCATTTCCGTGAACGTCCCTTTGTGGCCCATTAAAATTAGTCATTTGACATTGCTGTCCTGAATAAATGCTCACGCCACCAGGAGAACTCTGAAGTTGGAGATCAGGAGCATTTGTATTAGGACGAAGATTTTGCTTTTGATTGCTACCAATTCTTTGGTTTCCATTTTGCTGCGTAGAGATGTAGATAATTTTGTAGATGATGTACCCTAGAAAGGCTGCCCCTCCCAGTCGTCCCTAATCCTGTAATGTTTACTCTTTGTAACCATAGTAGTAACAAGTTAAGGCAAAAATGCAGTACGAAGATCGCGAACCGCAAAATAACAATAATAATATCATTAAATCATTTTTATTCCCCATTGTCTAAAGTGAAATTCATTACTCCCATTGGCTAAAACGAATTGCGTCGGTTGAATTTACTTGCATTGCATTGGCTGAAATGACTTGTTTTGACTGAAATTAACTAGCCGACGACGACACAATTCGTGAAGCCCCGTCTCAGGGCTCAGGCTGGCTTGACTCCCTCTACGCCCGCAAAAACAACATTAATCATGTTTAGCTGTTAATTCTAATTTTGATCGTTTCGACGAAGCCTGAGCTTCGGAGCCGTAGTCCCTTGAGAATTACGAACTCTGTAAAAATTCTTTTGCTGAGGTATTATTGTTTACCCACGACGGGCTGCATTTCTCGTAACTTCCGGTACGGTATTCCTGAAAGGCTGGTCTGTTAGCCTAAGGTAAAAAGCTAGGTCGAGGTTTTTTGGATTTGGTCACAGTTGTGATTCCCAAAAAATAGCCTCAAAATTGGAAACAGTTTGTTTCTTTGTGTCACGTAATCCAGTTTAAAATTAATTTTTATATTAGAATTTCGAGTTTATAATAGTGATTGTTTACTCATTTACTCTTTTGGAAACTTTCCAGCCACCTCGAACGGAATCTCCAAAATCTGGTTCCCGAGCTCTTCGAGAAAAGGAATAATAAGGGCCCGAGGCTGGATTCGTGGAAGTTAGTGACATTTAAGTGTTTGACGGATCTGGTGAAATCCTTTGGACTAAACAACCACCACCAGGCCACCAGGAGACCACTTGGTTTACACTTTACAATATATCCAAGATGAGCTAATGGGAAAATCCATGACAATATCTAATTTTGAGGAAAGAAACTACTTTGCAGATGTTTGTAGATAATGTATCCTAGGATAGGGTACATCATCTACAAACATCTGCAGAGTGGTGGAATTCCAAAGATGAAGTTAGCGATGACGGGGACGATCAAAATTCCCAAGCTTATACTCATACTCACGACACGAACCAGTACCAGTTCCAGTCTTCCTTTTCTCACCATCGAATCGAGCCTAACATGCTGGAAAGTATGAAAAATCCAGCTATGGAAAGCAAGGCACGCCACGGAAATGCTATTCAGCGGATTACGCAGCAAAAGAAAACCAAAGAATTGGTAGCCAATCAAAACCTTCGTTTCAATTCAAAAATCTTCGTCCTAATACAAATATGCTACTGAGCTTGAGCTCCAGCTTCAGAAGTCTCCTAGTGGCGTAGGCATTTATTCAGGACAGTCAATGTGATTCCAGGTCAGGTAGCACCAAACCTGATAACGTTAAAATATGAAGAGGAGACACGAATTGCAGAGGTTAGAGTTTGACCACAAAAATCCAGTCATCATTATTCTAAAGTCTTCAAGAAGTCGTGATGACAACAATAGTCCTGGGCTACAGAAAATCCCACGGACCCCTCTTGTCAAATCTCTTTTGAAGAAACTGGGGAAACACTTTCTTCCAACTCAAAATATTCCTGCAGGCATGATTCGACCACACATGGGATATTGAGTCAAAAGCCCGCTTGTAATCGACAAATAATGCATAAATCTTTCTACCCTTCACCCTTATGTGGTTTTGTATTATTCCGGATAAAGTAAGAAGTTGGTCAATGCAAGACCGTTTTTTCCTAAAACCTGCCTGTGATTCTGGGATTATATTACATTTATTTGCCCATATTAAGACTGTGTAATAAAACTTGGGTAAATAATTTCGTCACACAACTGATTAGTGCAATACCTCTGTAGTTTCCCGGGTCCTCTTTATCGACCTTCTTGAATATATATTGTAATAATTTCTATTTCTGATAGTTTTGCTGGGCATATTTTTTCCGACTCAAAAATTTCGTTAAAAAGTTCTAGAACTACATTTAGCCAGTTTTCTGGGAGTGATTGTAGACATTCGTTCGTTATGCCTTCCATACCAGGACTTATGCCAACACTAACCATTTTAAGTGCTTCTTTGAGTTCTACCATACAGAGTTTTTATTATTTAGAAAGTCTTCGCCTGTGTTAGCAAAATACATTTGATCTTCACATTTTTTGGGCATAACTGCTCCATAGAATGTATCACCTGAATGTATGAAAAGCTATGTTTTGAAAAATTACAATAACAGTATCTGATCTGAAGCTTAAGAACTGAACAATAACAAAACAAATTAGGGAAGGGCGGAGAAATACATACATGAACTATAACAATATTAAATTAAAAGAACAAGAACACAATTAGGTGAACAATAACAGAGAACAAAATTCGCTGAACAAAACAATATTCAACTATATTGTTCAGTTCATGTCTGACCCGAACAATAACAATAACTACATGAACAAATTACAGTACAGCCCTAGTAGAAAGGTAAGGGTCATCACTGCTCCCTCAGTCGATAATAGACAGTTAGCGCCACTTTTTACGTATTTCCCCTATAAAACTTATAGAACGTATAAACCAAAATTTTACATGTAAAATATTCATCCTTTCGTTCTATAAGTGCTATAAGTTTTATACGGGAGATACGGAGAAAGTTGCGCTAACTGCCTAACGACTGAATGACAGTGAAACAATTATCATATTATCAAACATTTCATTAATAATAGTAAAACAAGATGACTTTGAGCTTGTATTTCTAGGACCAATCACGACTTTGCACGATGGTAAGGGAATTGTCCAAAATATTTTTTTTCTTGTTGGGGGTACTTGGTAAGGCTTGGGAAAAATAATGAAAAAATTCCTGCATGCGTCCCCCCGGTTGGGGGAATTTTCCGATTTTCAAGTGGTTGCCACACTATCTTAGCACTGGAGCATCCGATTGACTTGAAATTTGAAACTTAAGCTTTTGAGACAATTTAAATAGGGGTCCCTATCGTTAGTTTTCCCGAAAACCGATTTTCGGTTTTCCGGGTTTTTTCGGTTTTTCGGGGAAAATGACTTTTTGAAAAATGGGATCTCTCTAGAATAACCTAAAAACACCACACACAAAATTTTAATGGATTCGGCCCATTATTGGCGAAGTTATGGGCGTAACACTTAGACTCAAAAGATCCCCGACTATTGATTTCGGTTTTCTGCTCATAACTTCGCCAATAATGGACCGAATCCATTAAAATTTTGTGTGTGGTGTTTTTAGGTGATTCTGGAGAGGCACCATTTTTCAAAAAGTCATTTTCCCCGAAAAACCGAAAAAACCCGGAAAACCGAAAATCGGTTTTCGGGAAAACTAACGATAGGGACCCCTATTTAAATTGTCTCAAAAGCTTAAGTTTCAAATTTCAAGTCAATCGGATGCTCCAGTGCTAAGATAGTGTGGCAACCACTTGAAAATCGGAAAATTCCCCCAACCGGGGGGACGCATGCAGGAATTTTTTCATTATTTTTCCCAAGCCTTACCAAGTACCCCCAACAAGAAAAAAAATATTTTGGACAATTCCCTTACCATCGTGCAAAGTCGTGATTGGTCCTAGAAATACAAGCTCAAAGTCATCTTGTTTTACTATTATTAATGAAATGTTTGATAATATGATAATTGTTTCACTGTCATTCAGTCGTTAGGCAGTTAGCGCAACTTTCTCCGTATCTCCCGTATAAAACTTATAGCACTTATAGAACGAAAGGATGAATATTTTACATGTAAAATTTTGGTTTATACGTTCTATAAGTTTTATAGGGGAAATACGTAAAAAGTGGCGCTAACTGTCTATTATCGACTGAGGGAGCAGTGATGACCCTTACCTTTCTACTAGGGCTGTACTGTAATTTGTTCATGTAGTTATTGTTATTGTTCGGGTCAGACATGAACTGAACAATATAGTTGAATATTGTTTTGTTCAGCGAATTTTGTTCTCTGTTATTGTTCACCTAATTGTGTTCTTGTTCTTTTAATTTAATATTGTTATAGTTCATGTATGTATTTCTCCGCCCTTCCCTAATTTGTTTTGTTATTGTTCAGTTCTTAAGCTTCAGATCAGATACTGTTATTGTAATTTTTCAAAACATAGCTTTTCATACATTCAGGTGATACATTCTATGGAGCAGTTATGCCCAAAAAATGTGAAGATCAAATGTATTTTGCTAACACAGGCGAAGACTTTCTAAATAATAAAAACTCTGTATGGTAGAACTCAAAGAAGCACTTAAAATGGTTAGTGTTGGCATAAGTCCTGGTATGGAAGGCATAACGAACGAATGTCTACAATCACTCCCAGAAAACTGGCTAAATGTAGTTCTAGAACTTTTTAACGAAATTTTTGAGTCGGAAAAAATATGCCCAGCAAAACTATCAGAAATAGAAATTATTACAATATATATTCAAGAAGGTCGATAAAGAGGACCCGGGAAACTACAGAGGTATTGCACTAATCAGTTGTGTGACGAAATTATTTACCCAAGTTTTATTACACAGTCTTAATATGGGCAAATAAATGTAATATAATCCCAGAATCACAGGCAGGTTTTAGGAAAAAACGGTCTTGCATTGACCAACTTCTTACTTTATCCGGAATAATACAAAACCACATAAGGGTGAAGGGTAGAAAGATTTATGCATTATTTGTCGATTACAAGCGGGCTTTTGACTCAATATCCCATGTGTGGTCGAATCATGCCTGCAGGAATATTTTGAGTTGGAAGAAAGTGTTTCCCCAGTTTCTTCAAAAGAGATTTGACAAGAGGGGTCCGTGGGATTTTCTGTAGCCCAGGACTATTGTTGTCATCACGACTTCTTGAAGACTTTAGAATAATGATGACTGGATTTTTGTGGTCAAACTCTAACCTCTGCAATTCGTGTCTCCTCTTCATATTTTAACGTTATCAGGTTTGGTGCTACCTGACCTGGAATCACATTGACTGTCCTGAATAAATGCCTACGCCACTAGGAGACTTCTGAAGCTGGAGCTCAAGCTCAGTAGCATATTTGTATTAGGACGAAGATTTTTGAATTGAAACGAAGGTTTTGATTGGCTACCAATTCTTTGGTTTTCTTTTGCTGCGTAATCCGCTGAATAGCATTTCCGTGGCGTGCCTTGCTTTCCATAGCTGGATTTTTCATACTTTCCAGCATGTTAGGCTCGATTCGATGGTGAGAAAAGGAAGACTGGAACTGGTACTGGTTCGTGTCGTGAGTATGAGTATAAGCTTGGGAATTTTGATCGTCCCCGTCATCGCTAACTTCATCTTTGGAATTCCACCACTCTGCAGATGTTTGTAGATGATGTACCCTATCCTAGGATACATTATCTACAAACATCTGCAAAGTAGTTTCTTTCCTCAAAATTAGATATTGTCATGGATTTTCCCATTAGCTCATCTTGGATATATTGTAAAGTGTAAACCAAGTGGTCTCCTGGTGGCCTGGTGGTGGTTGTTTAGTCCAAAGGATTTCACCAGATCCGTCAAACACTTAAATGTCACTAACTTCCACGAATCCAGCCTCGGGCCCTTATTATTCCTTTTCTCGAAGAGCTCGGGAACCAGATTTTGGAGATTCCGTTCGAGGTGGCTGGAAAGTTTCCAAAAGAGTAAATGAGTAAACAATCACTATTATAAACTCGAAATTCTAATATAAAAATTAATTTTAAACTGGATTACGTGACACAAAGAAACAAACTGTTTCCAATTTTGAGGCTATTTTTTGGGAATCACAACTGTGACCAAATCCAAAAAACCTCGACCTAGCTTTTTACCTTAGGCTAACAGACCAGCCTTTCAGGAATACCGTACCGGAAGTTACGAGAAATGCAGCCCGTCGTGGGTAAACAATAATACCTCAGCAAAAGAATTTTTACAGAGTTCGTAATTCTCAAGGGACTACGGCTCCGAAGCTCAGGCTTCGTCGAAACGATCAAAATTAGAATTAACAGCTAAACATGATTAATGTTGTTTTTGCGGGCGTAGAGGGAGTCAAGCCAGCCTGAGCCCTGAGACGGGGCTTCACGAATTGTGTCGTCGTCGGCTAGTTAATTTCAGTCAAAACAAGTCATTTCAGCCAATGCAATGCAAGTAAATTCAACCGACGCAATTCGTTTTAGCCAATGGGAGTAATGAATTTCACTTTAGACAATGGGGAATAAAAATGATTTAATGATATTATTATTGTTATTTTGCGGTTCGCGATCTTCGTACTGCATTTTTGCCTTAACTTGTTACTACTATGGTTACAAAGAGTAAACATTACAGGATTAGGGACGACTGGGAGGGGCAGCCTTTCTAGGGTACATCATCTACAAAATTATCTACATCTCTACGCAGCAAAATGGAAACCAAAGAATTGGTAGCAATCAAAAGCAAAATCTTCGTCCTAATACAAATGCTCCTGATCTCCAACTTCAGAGTTCTCCTGGTGGCGTGAGCATTTATTCAGGACAGCAATGTCAAATGACTAATTTTAATGGGCCACAAAGGGACGTTCACGGAAATGCAGAAGGGTTCCAACACTGTCCAGAAATCGTTTACGATATGACTTTAACCTACCAGGAAACTATTACGTTCCGGTGCAACCACAATTGCAGTCAAATCATAGTTATCAGCAAAATCACGCTCTGACACCGCCCCAGTTCATGATCCGGTAAGCTCAGCAGTCCATGCGTTATCCTCGAAAAAATGTGCCCCCAAATTTTCGTGAATATCCCACGCAGTAATCCACTTTGAATTCATTCATGCAAAATTGAATGAGCTCATATTTTATGAGCTTGTTATATTTTATTCTCAAAAAAACCTACAGGAGCAATATGTATGCAAATCACAGGAACGTCAAGTCTTACAAAATTGAAACTAGAGCAAAACTCAGGTTCCATTCCACTAGCAGTGGGCGCAACGTGCAACCTCTTCTTTAGTTTTACTAATCACTTAAATTCGACTTCAGAGTTTGAAAAATTTGAAGAACAATTTACTGGAGAAGATTACCAATTAAATAAAGATTCTAGCGCCTCGATTGCCAAAATTGAGTGCGTTTGTGCTGACCTCGATGCTCACTAATAGGGTAGCACTACCAAAACTGTAATAATTTCTAATTAATACCTCAGCTCAGCACTGCTCATTAATTTTAGAATAATTCTTATTATTGTATAATAAAGTTCCATGTTACCCCCAACTGACTAACAATAAGTGTAATGCACACAGCAGCGATCTTGTTCTGCAAGTATTTTCTCCTAACTTTCTTTACCAATCAGCCTGACCTCTCAGCATAAGCAAATTATATAAGCTTGTTTATTTCAATGAGTTGTTTCTTCAACCTTTATCGAGGACAGCGTTAAAATAATCGAATAGTGATTCTCGTTGGCTAATATTTATTTACTTCATTTTAAATAAAAGCGTAATTTCCTTAAACCATTGAATGTATTTGTATTCAGGGCACAGGAGGAAACTTACGGGGAACTCAAGTCGTGCTTGAAAAAGTTTTATTACATGACTCAGTATGTATTGCGTATTTATACTTTATCCGTCTAAGGAGCCATACGATTGAAAATACTATTCTCTGCGAGATTTTCACGCGGGCCTGCAATTACAATCTTTAGATTGAGGACACACACGGGATTCCCTATACCCTTGAAATCTATTTTTTAACCCGAGAGTTTCACCAAAAAATCGTACCACATCTTATGTACAAGTAAAGGACATTCCTTACTTACATCCATGCATCACAAACATAACATACATACTGTCACATACACTTTCCTTCTCACTATTTCTCACTCATATATGGCCCAGCAGTTTGCAAGCTCGTAATCGTTAACATTAGCAAGTAATAAAAATGAGGAACAGAAAAAGTGCACTTTCAAAGTACCTTGAACTTCACTCAAAATCAGCCTGAAAGATCTTTCAATTACTTTATAGCAGTGTGTTCCTCATTTCGCAAGTGTGACCTTAAAGTAAATATTTGACAACAAGTAATTATTAAAGCTGTCTCCATTGTCTTCATTAATCTCATTGTCAGTGACTGTTTTCATGTTCCAGAACCTGTGCTCAACAAAAGTAAGTTTTGCCATTTATTATTATTATTATTGTTATTATTCTTATGTATAATATGTATTAAGCTATAATTTTTACTGCACTTTTTTGTATTCATTGCCTTATAAATAAATAATTACTAGGAATAATCGCAGAATCAGACAAAACTGAAGTATTGTGTAAAAGGAGTGAAAATATTATTAGCTCATGTACAAAAAAGTCGGCCAGGAGTTATATCTAATTTAAAAAGTATGCATAACATTATATGTGTGCATATAAGTTCAGAGGAGTATATAATATTGTAGAATTGTGTAGCTAATCTTATCAATTGTTTTGAAAGATTGATTTTGCTTGTCTCGAATGAAGTTACAAAAGACATGAGACATTTCTAGCTTGAAGGGAAAATGGATTTTTCTTGATTGTGTCATGAGTTTAATAATTAAAGTGTGCGAAATTTTCATGTGGTGGCAGGCGGAATGAGACCAAGCTTCAAATAGATTTTTAGAAGATAGTCAGTTCGTGTTTGACTAGTGGGTAGGTAACAAGGTAACGGAGGGTAATGTTTGTGTGCATAGACTTTTTATTTGGGAAATGGTAAACGAAGCCTCTCGTAGCACAAGGATATAAGCACATTTTACTGTGTTTCAAAATTACGAAAATTTTTGTTATTGTTTGGAAGGGGTGAAGTGAGTCTTTGTACTCTTTGTATTAAATACACATAATGTATAATTATCATTTCAAGTATTGGTGTACTATGGTCTAATATTTTTTCCGGAGAAACTTTTAACAGTTTGGTTTTTATTGATTAAAGGTTTCGACATAAACAGAATTTTAAACAAGGCTGAAAGAATCGAGAAAAAATGACCACTCTATTGGCAATACGAAGTAGTGCTAGACTATTAGGTCAGCTACAAGTTCCCAAATGCGCTGTTCAACGTCTTTCATCGACGCCTACAAGTGTAAAGCCAGAGGAAAATGATTACATAATTAAATCGCCGCATCGGGAAGTCGAAACGGTAGTTGGTGTCACTCTGCCGGAATTAATTTGGTCAAATTTGGGGAAATGGGAGTCATTACCTGCGTTTGTGAGTTAATTGATGTAGTAGATGTAGTGTAAATTATATGCTTTCTAAAATGTGATAATGTAATTTTGTGATAGGTTTGTTTGGGATGACACACAAATTAACAAAGATTTGATAGTGGTGACATGAGATGTGGGTGAGGATGGGATGACAGGAGTATTTTCTCTTTTTGTAGGAATGTGGTGCTACTGGAAGAAAGTATAAACATGGAGAAATCTACACACTGAGTCGTAATTTTGGAGCCGCCCTTAAGCAAGCGGGTCTGAAGCGAAATGATGTTGTTGGGATTGTTTTGCCGAATGTGCCGGAATATGCAATTGTTGTACTAGGGATATTAGAAGCTGGCTTAATCGCAACACCAGCGAATCCGATTTATACTGCAGGTGATGAATTAGTAAAGTTGTTCTCCTTCCATTGCTTTTCAATGTGTGGGTAAATCCAAGTGATGTTTTAATTATTATGATAAATATTATTTTTATAAATATTTTGATAAAAATATTATTTATTTTCGTAGATGAATTAAGGACTCAATTTAACTTGGCGAAAGCGAAATGCGTGGTGACGCTTTCACAGTTTGTACCACTTATTGAGGCAGCAAAAGCTGGTTCCAACACGCTTCAGTCAATAATCTCTATTGGTGATAGCACACCTGAGGGAACTCATTCCTTCGCTGAAATGATTAAAGTTAACTCAAAGGGGACTGAGTTTCTAACTGGATCTCACGGTGACATGAGAGAGCAAGTTGCTGTAATTCCTTTCTCAAGCGGAACCACAGGACCTCCTAAAGGAGTTGTGTTGACACATTCAAATTTAGCAACTAATATGTTACAGCAAACTAGTCCGACAGTAACAGTTTTACGTCGTTATGATGATGGAAATGAACAGGATCGTATCGTTGGAGTGTTGCCATTTTTTCATATCTATGGTTTGAATGTCATATTAACGTCGGCACTCTTCAAAGGATGCTACTGCGTTACCTTACCAAGATTTGAACCAGCAACTTTTGTCAAGACATTTAAAATTCATCGGGTCAGCTCTCTTTTATAAAAATATTATCTACTTTATAATAAAAAATAAAAACTAGTGATTCAACAAGGGATCTGATTATAAGAAATATGTGGTCCCGTTTTTTTAATTGTAGCCGTCGGTAATCCACATGGTGACGCCACTATTGAATTATATAGCTCACAGCAAAGACATCAGTCAAGCCGAACTGGACCATGTTCGAACTATCATTGCTGGTGCAGCGCCGGTGGGGTCTGCTTTGATCAACAGTATCTTACAGAAAGCAGGAAAGTACATATTCTTTCAAGAAGGCTTTGGCATGACGGAAACATCTCCAGTTACAAACATGCTAACTCCTTCAACGAAAAATGCTAAAATTGGCTCAGTTGGTCAGTGCGTTCCATCGACACAGGCCAAGATTATTGACGTAGAAACTGGGAAAGCATTAGGTCCGAATCAAGAAGGGGAGTTGTTAGTTAATGGACCTCAAGTCATGAAAGGCTACTTGGATAATAAAAAAGCCACTGATGAAACAATCGATTCTGACGGCTGGCTTCACACGGGTGACATAGGTTATGCTGACAACGATGGCTGCATTTTCCTCGTCGATCGAGTAAAGGAACTTATTAAAGTCAAGGGTCTTCAAGTAGCTCCGTCCGAACTTGAAAATCTTCTACGCCAGGTCCCCGGCGTTGAAGATTGTGCTGTCATTGGTATACCTAGTGATTCCAGCGGTGAACTCCCAAGGGCATACGTTGTCAAGCAAAGCGATAGCTTAACTTCATCGGATATAACAGGGTACATTAGAGATAAGGTTGCACCTTTTAAACAGCTGGCTGGAGGAGTTGAATTCGTGGATAGTATTCCGAAAGCTGCCTCTGGAAAAATCTTGAGACGTGAATTGAAAAGAAGTTTTCTAGAGAGTAAGGGCAAGAAGTGAATGGATCAAAGGGCATCCTTGTATATTAAATATTCTTTCAGTAACCACTCGCATTCTTACTTCCAATCTTCAATCGTTTTATGAATGTTTCTGTCCGTTTTTTAAATATAAGTCTTCGTACTTACGAATAGTTCAATGTTGTCATTAATATAAGCCACTTATGTACTTAACCTTTTTGCTTTGATGGAGAACGAGAATTAGGTGGCTAGTCATGTACAAAATAAATGAGATTGAGAGGGAGAGCACAGGAAAACCTTAGTTTAAATACTAATAACTAGTTAAAGTAAAAGTAGATTATTCGCTACGGTTTTTTGTTTTTTGTACTGAAGTACAAACCATAATCACTCGGTAAAAATTGGTTATTTTAAGTGGCTAGTCAACATGCTTTAAATAAAACAGCTACGCAAAGAGGATCTGTAATCTGTAACCCGCCTTCCCATAAGGCAACGTGAACTTACAGTCAACAGGTTTGAAGTTAATTGTTGAAGTTTATATGTAGATACAGTGTATGTACATTGTTTAAACTATGTGACGCTAACCTTTGAAAATGAAGTAAAGTACAATCGGAAATTGCAATTTTTACATTGCATTATTGCCATTTCCTTACAATTATAATATGCCTCTGATATGGTAAAGTAAAAATGACTCACTTCGCCAGTACAATTTTAAAAGATAAAAAATTGGGCTTTCAGAATCATCATAGCTTACTATCCTATCCTTACAGCTCAAGAAGTTATAGCTATGTCAAACCCTGCGATTGAAATGAATGCTTTAAGAATGAGAACGTAAGATATGATGATTCTGAAAGCCCAATTTTTTATCTTTCAAAATTCAAGATGGAAGCAAGGAAGCAGCGCAAATGACCTAAGTACAATGTGATCGTGTAACATTTTACATATACACAAAATATTTACATCAAGCAAAATTATTTATTGCAATAATACACACAATAGCCCTATTTTGAATCGGTTCATTCTTCAAAATAAATTATTCGGCATTAATGATAAATCTTCATATATATTTGATAGCTGTCTTTGTCCTCTGTTAAAATAAAGTGATAATTTTAACTTTTAGCATTTTTTCCCGTCTGCTTTCTAAAGATTTTGTGATAACCCTTTTAAAACAAGGCAAGAGTATGTGAAATAAAAAGTAAAGTCAACACCTTGTACGTGTTGCTTGCGACATACTGAAGCTATGATGGAATATGGTATTTAAGGAACAAAATCGCAACAAAGCAAAGCCATAAAAAGGGAGCTTTAATTCTGCAATTTCATTCTCCTCTATAGTATTGTTTATTTGCTTGCTCGCTCAATGCAAATAATGATGCTAGTCGTGGTTCTATAAGAAAATTTACAGAATTTTCGTACGTGAGAACTAAGTATTTGTTCAGATCACACAGCTTCTTGCTAAAAGGTGGAGCTTGGTTAGAAAAACAAATAAATGTCAAGTAAGTAGGCCCATCAAAGAATATGGTACACAGAATGTACTTTTGACGAGTATCAGTAATCAGTATAATACACGTTGACGTGCGTACGACTGACAAGAATTTGAAGGACTCCTATAGCTATCCTGGTGCATGTTCCGATTACAAGTTACAATTTTGAATACTAAAAACTTCGAAGGTTTTATTGATTTCATAATTTATTCATCAAAATCAAACCTGCGGTACAAAACGAAATTTTTTAAATAATTCCCTTCCCAACAGGAAAAGGGGCTAAAAAATTACAATTCGTGCAGATACGTTCCCTCCGGAGTTTACACCTTTAGTTGACGTTTTTAAGTTCCCAATAAAGGCAAAAACTTGATGGAATGAATATGGTAAACCTATCGTACGTACAATATTATCACCGCTTATGTCGAGACGAAAAGGAAATATTTTAAAGTTTATTTGTATCAGTCTATTTTTTAAAATGATAGGCGGAAATGATGAGATTTTTACCTATTTACTACTCCAAAAGTTATGTAAATGAGAAAGAAAATATTTTGAGCTGAACTAATTTAGTATAATACATACTAAAGACTAAACGATTACTTTAAAAGGATGAAATGAACCCAATTTCATTATTCAAAATTCAAACTAACTCGAACCACTTCAGCAATGGCTTGCCTAAGTTCAAGGAATCCAAAGAAATGTCAATTTTTCCGAAGGTTTTGGCGCTACGAGTTACTTTTTTGTCACAGCATTCGACCCGCAGGACTTTTCCTGAAACATTTTCTGTTGAGAATTCGAAAGTCTCATAATAATGTGCATCGCTTTTTCCTTGTTGCAATTCAGTCGTATGAATGACGTCATCAGGAAGCAGTCTTATTTTCACAAATGGATTGGGATTTTTCCCTTGTAATTTCGGAACATTTTTCAGTTGCGATATTGTCACATTGAGTTGTTTCATTTCTTGCCGGTTCGACGTTTTAAGCAAATTCTTACTGCAATTAAACAAACATACTATTAGTCATACTTGTAGTGGCACACGTAAATGAAATTCTTTTCAATTGCTAAAATGTTACAGCTTACAGCCCTACTGCTAAACTAACCTTTTCCTATTCTTGATTTCTGGCTTCAAAAATTCCACGCATAATTGGATTTTTAGATGTTTGTCGTTATCCCCCAATGGAGTTTCTGTTAACATGGAATTTTCCTTAGATGTGTCGCTATGGCTGTAATCCATCATCGTATCGGGATCGGGATTTCGGGATGTGTGGAGTTGTAGGTGTTTTGAAACGGTTATACTAAAAATCAGTCTCCTCTAGAATTGTGCCTTCCAGTTTCTTCTGTGAGGTTTCCCAGAGACTTCTCATATAGTAGTAAGGGTATTAATCGTTTCCCCCGATTGCAAGCTTCCTGCTCCTTCTGTTTCATATCATTAATATTGTAGAAAGAAAATAAAATGATATGAATACAAAACTATTATCAGTTGACATACTTATGACATTGACATAATATATACTTGTTTGTAAAACATCTACAGGTAATATTAATGTGAGCAGTGAGTTAGTGAGTAACAATAACAATACCCCTAAACCAATTCTAATTTTCCTACGCTACTCAGCAGTTGCCAATGCAATGTATAATATTTTGATTTAAAAATGTTCAACAAATACATAACTAATATTTAACAATCGCCTCATGCATAGGTGCAATCAAGCGTTCCTAAGGCAATGCCCACATAACTCTTCCAAAATCAAAACTAAAATCGATCTCTGCCTTCCTGCAGGTAAGGTAATTCTCTCCATATCTTTAGTTACATACAAGAGCTATTTTCGGCATAAACCTTGTAAAAAATTGGGTGTTCTTTCATATATGGGCGGAGAGGGTAGATTATATATGGGCGGTAAGATTATATATGGGCGGTGCGATCAT
>JAQFXU010002155.1:0-22558 GCA_034693705.1 Spatulosminthurus flaviceps
ATTATTTTGTAATACTGTGTCTATTGGCAAACATCGCACGATGTCAGTTGTAGAATAAAATCTACGTTCTCTCTCTAATCTACGTTTATCTCTCCTTGTAGAACCATACAACAAATTACTTGTTGTATTCTATGAAGAACATTTTGCGAAAATACATTCAAAAATCAATTTAGAATTCTAAAAAAGTAGAATCTGTTCTACTTTTGAGGAAGGCATTCACGGCAATTCTACTTCAAAATTTATAGATTTCATGTTACAATGGTATTAGTAGCTTATAAATAATGAATTTAAGCATGATTGTTATACGAGTATGAGCAGTAAATAAATATAAAATAATCGGTGTCCAGTATTCCACAACCATGTAATGGGGACAGTAGTTATTTCACAGACTCAAAATTATCTAATTTCACCCATCATTGTTTAACATTTATAATTTTGTCAAACGATAGTCAAAACTGTGAAAACTTAGTGCTGAATACTATATTAGTTACCCCTGGATGCCTGGATGTGGTCTACGTTTTCGTGATACATTTGTAGGACTTATGGCCTTTGAAACTAAGTAAACACTAGGCCAAAAGCCAAAAATAATGGTGATCCATTGAGCCGTAATGAATGAAATGCAATCAAGTTAAAAGAAATTAGTCATTCAATATGTACTACATGGGTTCAAAGAAGTTGCCTGAAATTGTTTCTGCAAACCAAAGCAAAACAAGTTCTTGCCGTTGGTTACCATCACTTGTTTCCTATAAAAACCTTGTTTTGTTGGCGCAATTCTTGCTTGCACTACCGGTTAAAAGGTAAAACTTTGATTGCACCTATCAAATTTATTGGTTTTAAGAGCTCAATTTCAATTTTGCGCTAATTATTTTATTTGCGCTTTATTAATATATTACAGCTTCGAATGCCGTGTCGTAGAGACCCTTTGCACATAATAAGATTACATTAGATACTACATTAGATATGGACCACTGAAAAATCGAACTTAGCTATAGGTTCGCTGGAAGCCACGCTATTTGTCGAGCGTTCTTGTGAGGAATATTATGATAGGATTCTCCGATAGCCTAAATTACTTGCAGAAATTCACTCATCAGGCAAACACATTTGCGTAAATGTGTATCTGAAAATTAAATTTTCGGTTTCCTTTGCCTATTGCACCTGTAAATAAACTACTTGGAGCATGCAATACACTTACGCACATCTTCACGATTGTGTAGAATAAGTACGTCATACAAACGTAATTTCATGTTCACAACATTTTAAAAAGACTTACAACTTTTTGAATAGAAAAATCTAGCAGCTTTATGCATAACCAAAATTAATCGCAGTGGCTAAGCGACTTCATTCTGAAATCCCTGTCGCGTTCATCATTCATCCTCGACACTGACTAAAACCTGATGAGCTCAGTTCGTGAACTCAGCTTATTATCCCACACCTTAGTGTTTCTCCTCGTCTACTGGCACATTCAAAAACCAAAGCGAAAAGACTAGGAGAATAACTCAGGCGTGCGCTGACGTCATAATGAGGTGAGTTCGCAAACTGCTTAAACAAACAGTATGTTAATTTCAAAATTTTCAACCTGACTTGTCATACTACCGTCTGGTACTTGATTTTAAAAGTTCTGTCGCTAAGTGAATCGCAGAGAAAACACCTATGCGAAACCAGCTTTATAGTAGCTATAGTTCAGTTATTATAGTTTTTCTGTCACATATGTATGGAAACTTCGCCATAGCGAACATTCCACCAGTCCAGTGGGAGTCCACCACTCTCTAGTTTCAATATATATTGCTGTAACAATAATTATTGTTAACAATACACCCACCACGTATTAGAACGTTATACTGATAGTTAATAATTGACATAACCCTCGAACTCATATATGCATTTTATACCCTCATTTCCTGACTGACTGGAGCCTTCTGGAAGCACTGACGCACTATATTGTAAATATGAATAATTATCTCCAACGGTATCCTTTCTCTGGAAAAATACAACTTTCAATTATTACTGTTAAGCCTGTCTGTGACAACAAAGTGGTATAGTTACTCCAGTGGCCCATATTAGCTCGTTAATGTTACCCTTAAGGTAGAAGTACATCATTGCTCCACAAAATTAAACATTCGAGCCCGATCGTATATAGCGTTAGGTTAAAAATTCCCTGCGAGTTGATATTTTACGGAACGTATAGCTCACTTATTTCGTATATCAGCATTGACAGTGTGAGTGTGAGAATATATAATGTGAATGGATTTGTATTTGTACTTTACTACGAAGTCATTGTAACTAATATATTTCCACGCAAAGCTAAATAATCTTCCATGATCTCTATTGCTTCAATTAAACAATAACAATAGAATTATTATCTTTACGAAGACATTCTCTCAATTGACTGCATTTATAACAACGGAGCTGTCCGAGTTCGACGAAATGGATATCTGCTCTAATCTGGATGAGGAGGATGACACAAAGCGAGATAACAATGCTTCCTACAAGGTCCAAGACGTCTTTCAAGCCTTGAATGAGACTCAACGCTGGCGAAAATCGTAAAGATATTTTTTTTACTATATAAATGTCATTTATTTGTATAAGAAAGATAATTTGAGCCTTCTTCCTCGTTGACAAGTAGTAGATACTCTAACTATACAGATGATAATGATACACCTTAGTTAGCAAATAAAAATCGTAGTTTGCAAATGCACACTGTGGCGTTCTGCCAGAGAATGTATAGTTTTTTGGCGAATAACTTTTTAACTATATATTAATGCGAGTGCATGTGTGCGAGTATGTGGTTTTTTTGTGAACCCCTCAAGCAGACCAAACCAAAACATATTGACGCAGATGAGAATGTATGCATAATGAAGTTCCAGAAAGATCCATAGCCTTCTGAAGAACATTTATACCCGGGGTTATGGTGTTTCTAGATGAATCTATATTATCCTTGTTGCCTTGTTCTATTATCATACGCGTGTCATTCTGCTGCAGTTAGTTAGGGAAGTAACGTGTAGGAAATAAATAATTGCTAATATTTATTGTCAAAGGAGTTAGTTAGTTTTAGGCAAGGGAAGGGTAAAGAAGTTAAACATACCTGTAATTAATTGTGACAGTATAATCTTTTTGCGTCGAAGAATAAAGTGTTATTTTTGGGTTTTCTAAAGGTGCCTGCAATTTGGTAATTATTATTTATTCATAAAAAATTATTTAAGTTCTTTAGGATAAAATGCATTGTGATGTGATTTGTTCAAATCAGTTGTTATTGATGGACTGCGAATTATCAATATGGAATGAGATTTGGCAATTTAAGTAGATGCTTGAAGATATTCCAGTTTGGATATTTAATTTCTAGTTTCTATAAATTTGTTAATTAGCTTATATGTATTTATTTAATGTAGCCATTACGTATTTGTTGTTTAGTGTGTAGCTTGCGTGTGAGGACTTGTGCACGGGTTAATTGGTTTGAAAAAGATTTTTGTTTACGTGCATGTGATGACTGAGGGAAACACTAAATAGATTTTGATATTAGGGTTATGCAAATAATGGTGCGAGGTGTAATATCGAAGGAAACAAATAAGTTGCTTAGGAAGGAGAAAAATGGTAGAGACTAAGAGCAACTTAGCCTTTTGTGAGTGTGTAATTTGAAAGAGGAATTGGTGTAGGAGTAGGAATGGTTTGAAATAAAATGGAAAAGGCTGGGATTTGATAATTTTATATTTATTTCGTGTGAGAGCTAGCTGGTGTATTGTACGTGGTGCAAATAAAATGATGTTGATTTTTGATGATTGATTTGATTTGTTGTAGGGACCAAGTTGACTCTGCCAAGATATGCCCATTGAGTAAGAAGATTCAACTTCTGACAACTAGAACGAATATTAATAAGAATCACGGGTACGTCTTGGGAGGGAAGAGATTCTTGTACCCAGAGGAAGCCTTATATTTTTTGGAAATCGTGAGTCTTTCCTAAGAAATTGTTGATTCTTGAGAGGAAATATTTGAAACAGTTTAGGATACTGGTATTTTTTGATATACTGTCTGTTGCTGAAGGGAGATTTATAAGAGACAATATTTGAAGTGCCGTAGTATTGTATAGAAATGTTTTATGCTTTACAGTTTAAGCTTGAACTTCTGTTGGATCGATTTCCTTTGAGTGTGGAGAGAGGTCGAAGTCTTTTATTGAGACCAGATAGCATTCCTTACGCTTGTTTCGACGGGTCAACCTGTACAATCTCAGAATATACTGTTTACAAATATTTGGCTAAACAAGGCTATCGTCCGCGACGTCCGAATTATATCTACGCGCAGTTAAAGGCAGCGTTTTCGTTTGAAGAAGACACACCTGAAGAGGAAGTTTCAGCTGCTCCGGATTTTGAAATGATGGGGGAGGAACCAGAGCAATTCATTGATGACAATGAGGAGATGGAAGCCGGAAATGGTGAAGCTCATGGTTGTAGAAAAGATGCTGAATCTCCATCTAATCCTAACACGTCACCCAGCTCGAATGGAAAACGAAAATTAATACCGCCCAGTACTGTGGGAATTGCAACTACATCAGCGGGTAAACGAGCAAAGTTTAAAATCGGTGATGGTATTGAAGAGAACTTGGCAGAAAGTAGTGGAAGTCCTCAGGCTGGATCAAGTAGTTCGAATTCCAGTACATCGCCTGAAATAATATGTGACTATGAACGTATCAGTGACCCGTCCAGTGTCAAGGTAGCTTATTGCAGTGGCGAAGGAGAGGAAACTATTTATGAATTAGATCCATCCTCTTCTTTTTATTGCTCTACAAGTTATAATACTGAACCTCAACCATCGACCTCCAGAGGATTCGAAGCATACACAGTTGAAGAGGCAGACTCCGATGTAGAGTTCGTTGACGAGGTTATTTTCTGCCACGTAGGGGTTGATATTGAAGAAATTCCCAACAGTGAAGACGAAGAATTGCCTGATATTCCTCGCCCTTCATCACTTCCTCAGTCAACCTCCTTTACAACTTTAAGATCTCCTACAAAAGACCACGTGTTCGTAGACTTAGTATCCAGTGACGACGAAGATGAAGTTCCGGAGAAAAATACTCTAAGAGACTTTTCAGATCACATTTGGTCGAGGTTTGTTCCTAAAGCTAAAAAAATGGGTTTTCCACCTGCGGAACTAATACCTAAGGAAATTAGAAGATCTGACAAAGATTCTGTGTCCTCGGATACATACCTCAAAACAGATGAAGATTGTGACTTAGAATTAAAAGAGATAGTGGATGGCCTCAAGTTGGGTTCAGATTCGCCTGAAAACCCATCAGCTAAAACGGCAAGACGGAATCGTGCCAAGAGCTGGAGGGATTGGCGACAACAAGAGGCAAAAGAGATTCGAAATATATTCCGTGGATCATTGTTTGGATCCACTACAACTTCTGAAGACTCAAATAAGGCTGGTTTAGACTGTGATAAAATCAAAAGAATTAATAGATGGCCTCCTAATAATAGCAGCGATACTGACTTTACTAATCACAATGCAAGTTCAAATGGCTTGGAAAATTCTTACACTTATGATCTATTTCTACCGTCGGAAAACAAATTTGGGAAGAACCTCTTAGGCACACAAGTCAAGCCTTCATACAGAGTTATTATTAAACAGTAAGTTTAATGCTCTTGATCATGAATTAGTTAGTTTAAAATTGTTTCCTTGTAACAAATTGACTTTAGGGGAAAACAGGTAACCTAACGATATAATTTTTTATTGTGTTGCTACTTAGAGAAACCGACGTTTTCTTAGACTTCAGCAAGCTTGCTGCACGGAAAGATGAAGTCCCCTTTTTGATAGCGGTTGTGAATGAAGACCAACAAGTGGCCTTCGTTTCTCCTGGCAATTCAGACATTCAAGACATGTTTCGACAACCAAATAGTGTCAAGAATTAGCACGGACTGCAGTCTCAGCCAACAACCTAAACCTGTTAAACGGACTGTAGTAAAGAATGAATTTTCGTACGAATTTCGTGAAATCGGAAAACTGCCATTTTTTGTTGGACGCTAGCGCACCTTTAAGAAGGTCAAAGAAGTCAGCCGAAACAAAATTGAACATATGCCAAGAACTAATAATGTTATTAATTATTGTTATTTTTATTTATAATGATAGACTTGCGACTTAAGCTTAATACGTACAGTAATCATTAGCTAGTTATTTGTTTGGTTTTCGTTTTCAAAATCCTCCTTGTATTCCTTATTTTAAGTGTCATCGATTATCACGTCATCATAAAATATTATTTATATAAGCAATACATATGCTACTTTTACAACGATTCCTAAACTTGCCTACTTGTGTTGTACAAAGAATCGCTAGAGACATCAGAAACACATTTCAGAAAACAGTAGATTACGTGAGTGTCCACATTTTTAAGAAATCAGTTTAATCAGAAGAAAGAATGTAATCAGAGTACAACTCCAAAAATGTTTTATAACTCAACAAAAGACAACAATTTGATGTAGCTTGTATAACATTTATGTAGTTTTCTACTGTTGTAGTTTTCCAGTCGGTTCAGTAAGAAACTTACTGTGTGTGTAAATATTGTCTCGGCATGTTGTGTAATGTTTGTTCATAATTTTTTATGAAAAGTATTTACAAAGATATTCAAGTTGTGTAACGTGAAGTTTTGAACAGTTAATTATTATTATTAAATGTGAGAGCGTTGTATTCTTTTGTAAAAATTATTGTTTAGTTTCTTATTAGTGCGCATTCTAACAGGATGGACACTGGGCATAAGTTTTTGGTTAATGTGTGGAAACTGCTATGCGTTTGATTTTTCTTTAAATAGCAATAATTATAATAATGCTGCAGAATTTCTGCATATCAATTCTACCACTGTATAGCCACTGTAAAATTAGTGCAAGACCTGATTCTGCAGCTGCGTAAATTACCTTCATTCTTAAAAAAAAGTAGGGCTTCGGGTCTTTAAAACCAAGCTAAAGCTTGAGCTTGCATTCTTGTGTGAAACTTGGTTCATTGAAGTAGCGTATATTATCCGTAATGTAAGTCAACGCCAATCAAGAGTAGTTCACAAAGTCTATTACAGTAGACGTGTGACGTGTCAGTTCATTGCAGACTTTCTTACACATACATTATTACTATACCCACCACATGGATTGATTCGCCCAGGATTTTAATCATCAATATTTATTTAATCCACCGTAACGGAAAGTTTTTCTTCTGTAACTCATGTTTATCCTAAAATAAGAATACATCGGATGCATTCAGGTGCTGAGCATGAAAGGATGTACCTACTACGCCACATACATACAGGGTTCCAACAAACCCGAGCTTACTGTTTTTTCTCGAAAAACACACGCAGATCGCTTTGGCATTACGTCAGAAGTAATTTTTTATTTATTCTCAAATCTCAAACTCAAACTAAATTAATTTCGTATTGTTATACTTATACACCCCAATTTTTTTTGTACTTCCCATATAATCTTATTAATACAAACTATTTCTTCGGTACTACTTCCATCATCTTTTCTCCACATTTCCCGGTTCTGATAACTGTTTCCTAGTCTATAACTTTACTTACTACGCACAAAAAACTGGTCAATTCCACTTTCATTCATCAACTGTTGAGCCATTCATTCTACATGACATTGTAAGTACCACGGCATACTACATGACAATGAGAAACTCCCTATCATCGCTCTTCAACAACAAACAATTTGGTCTATTAGACCTGCAGACTTCAAAGGGACTCATCAACTTAACCTCCCCAGCCCTAGGAAACCCGCAACTCAAAACAAATCTTCTACGTTCCTCCCTTCGCTTCGTTTCCTCAAATAACTTTCTCTCCTCCTACTTTAACTTTTCCATATATTTTCTACTATAATGAACTACAACCTCAATCAATTGCCCAATAATAACAATTCATTATACATCAGGCACATAATTACTACAAGTACATTTTTCAGTTCATGTAATTATTGTTTCTCAATCCTCCGCCAAGACAGCTTTTTACCCCTTTTCCCAACCATTCCCTCTCCTTTCTTACCACAGTTACTTACCAAAATATATACGTAGCTCATTTATTTTAAATCACTAAACCCCTTTTTCCCCTTCCTTTATTTAACCTCTTTCCCCCTTCCTCATCAAAGCTATTTGAAGCCCTCCAACGAAACTGTAAATCCCGGATATCTCGGTACTCTACAAGCCCAGCAAGACGAAAGACAATAAAGTTCCAGTCCTTATAAATAATTATTCATTTACGGCTATTCTTTTCATGTCATTGTCTCCTAAAATATTTCCTTCTCCAAATAACTGCACGCTAACCTCATATGCAGCAAAAGTTCTGTGGGATCCCTTATCCCTTATCAATATAGATATAAAACTTTATAAGTTCATTCAAAAAATCCAACGGGTTTCTTTCATATAACTATAGCTTATAATTATAATCCAAACATCCAAAGAAATTCATACATACAAAATGTTCATATGCTCTGTCAGCTCACTGCTCACATTTATAATTTCTGTATTGTATAGACAGACATACCCAATAAAAATCAAAAGCTGAGACTGTCTGCCAGCAGCTACATAATAATATGTGTACTTTTGTGTACCTAGCAAAGCAAAAGGCGTTTGTACGTATATATCTGTAGAATAGACTGGATTATAGTATGTGTCGTGTACGTCTGCTTCTGCTTCTCACAGCTATGCTTCCTTGTTGAATGAGAGATATAAGAAAAATTAATACAGAATACGAATACACACTACCTGCGCTGTTTTTCTGTAGTGGTACTCTCATGCCCTAGCCTTTTAAAACAGTTTAACTTGAGATGAAAGAGTGGTGCTTTTTGTGTAGTAGTAAGCTATATAGTTGTGAGCCTTTCTCTCTAAAATCAGCTGATGTATAGAGACAGAGGAGATACATATATATAAAACCCATGTATTATATACATAAATTAACTACAGTAACCAACACCACAGTACGAGATAGTTTGGAGTTATAGCAAAATGTGAAAGTAAACTTAAACGTAATTGTTTTACATGTAAATAAAGTGTATAGTTTAAAAAGCATATCCGTGTCTGACAAAGGTAGAAGTATACAGAAGTAAACGTCAGTCTCATTGCATTGTGAGTGTCATAGTGTCAAGGCATTAAAGGCATTAAGGCTTTGAAAGTGTGGATACACAGTGAATTTGACTACGTAGAATTAATTATTATCAAAGACAAAGTGTAAAAGTGATCATACAAGTGACCCTAAGGAAGAAGCATGAAATTATATGTTATATCTCTGTCCATATAGTGTAAGTTGGAGTGTAGGAAGAAGAAGTCCACCGTTAAAATTAGTATTTTTGGGATCCCAAGGATTTTGCCATAAGCCAATAAGAGAATTTGGAAGCGGAACTAAAATGTTTGATTTGAAGAAAATAGCACGAATTGGGAATCAGGTCAGGGAAGAAGAACAGTACTACTGGTGTGTTCCAAAAAAATAAAAGTTATACTTTGGTTGTTAACGTGATAACTAGACTGACTAGACACTACTTACGTGGCACTGAAATAACGTTGTTCTGCAAACTAATCACTTTAAAAAAAAAATAATAAGCAAAAAATAAAGTTTGATCATTTATGGATTTCGTGATTACACAAAAATTCGTTGGTGTCTATTATTGAGCGGTGGAAGTTTGTTAAACTTGGTATTATATAAATATACGTAATAATAATATCTATTACGAGGATTTAGTAAACATTATTATTTGTGTAGGAATTAGTGTGGGAGAGAGATGGTGGTTTTTGTTGGGGTGTAGTTTTAAAATAATTGGAAATTGGCAATTGGCATTGGCATTGAGAAAAATATCTGAGGAAACTGTGTGTGGATAAGACGTGAATGGACTCGGAATTGTGCGTGTGGGTGTGTTTGGTTTTGAGATTTGAGATTGAAATTATATTGGAATTCAGTATATGTGGGTTTTAATTAGGGTTAAAACATTTTTATATTGACAAGTTTAAAGCTAAAGTGGCTAAGAAACTGGATTTGAAAATGGGTGGAAGATATTGCAATGACCCAGATTCCCTCCTCAACACATGCATCCGGTATTGCCTGGACAACTTAACGGTGACCCTTGCAGATCATAATCCTGTGAGGTTAAAGCCTAATACTTTCCTCCCCAAAGAGATTTGTGAGAAGATGTTGGAGTTTGCTGATAAGGACTCGGATCAATTTGATACTCATATACTACCTTTGTTCCAGGTAATTGAAGACTTGTTTGGTGGTATATTGAACTTATTGACGTGTTTGTTAGCTTGGTTAGATGGTTTATACTTTTAGAGGAGGATTAATACGAAGTGGATATGGTTTTTTGAATGCATAAGTAGTTGTTATTGTGGAGGTGATTGACATTTGGTGGTTTGAAGGATTTCTATGTTAACTGATAAGCTGGAGGACCATAAATTATGTTGAAGTAGTTGTAATTTATAATTGTACTTCCGACTGAATCTGTTTTGTTTATGTATTAGGATACAACATGTACACGGCTGGATACATTGAATTTGAGAAACTCAAATGTGAGTGATGAGTCATTAGAAAATTTGATGAAGCATCTTCCCGTTAACATGGACATCCATAACTGTCCCCGCCTCACCCCTAATGCACTGGATGTGATAAATCGTTACTCATGTAATTTGAAGTCTTTGGTGATTGGAACCACGACGCAGATCCTTCCTGAAACATTAGTTTATGCCAAAAATTCGAATCAAGAAGGTGATAATGTGTAATTCGTTTGTTTTGTGATGATTTCTTTACAATGTTGGGTATGGCCCGTAATTTTTGTCGTCTCTTAAGTTGTTAATAATTACAGGTATTACCAGGTTGATTTCGATTGTGCATGGCATTGTGCGTTAGGTGGCTGGAGTATTAATGTTGGACAAATGATTGTGATTCCTGGTTTTTATCTGTTTGTTTCTATTTTTCTTGTGCCGGCAGGAGCTAAGGAAGAACTGTTGAGCCGATTACTGACGACCAGGAAGCTATTGAAACTGGTTATATGGGGGATTTCAATGCAGCAAGAGCAAGATTGTTACATGACGTTACTAACTAAGGACTTTATAGAAACCATTCAATTTTTGGACGTGTCAAGTTGTGTCGACATAGAGAGTATTGATTTCCTTACTAAATCTGGGAATTTGACTTGGCTCAGTCTGTATAATGTCATGCTGAAAGGCAATGCCTTTGCTGTATTGGGACAGTTAAAACAGTTGAGGTACGACCATAAGATTTTTATGTTTGTGTGTTTGAAGAAAATACATGTTTTCAAACTTCAGAAAACAGAACCGAGGTTAACATCACAAAAATAATCATTTCTTGATTTTTTTGCAGGCATTTAGATATTTCTCAGTCTAGTGACAATAATTCGATATTTCGAGATCCAAATGAGCTCCTATCCAATTTGGTCACCTCTCTACCCAAACTCACTTCACTTGATATTTCAGGCACAAACCTCGCTGGAAGAGGTTAGTTAAACTTCATATCGTGAATCGGGTCTAAGATAAATGAATGAGTGGTATTTATGGTTTCATTTTGTTATGCACATTTGCTGTACCATGGCAATTTTTTTGTGTTCTGCAGGTGTCCAAGAAAAAAGAGTAGATGAAGCGTGTGACATTCCTGGCTTGAATTCTCGTATTCATTGCCCTTTAGAATTTTTAGGTTTATACGGTACGCACCACGATGCCTCACACCGACATCACATCCCAGCGAAGAGAATAGCAGGTGATAGAGACGAAAGTCAAATCTTGACGGCTTGTCAAGCTTACCTGGATCGTCATGAATTGCTTGAGAAAGTTTTAAATGACTTGTTTCATCTGTTCCGTGGTGAAAAGGGTATGTCTCGCATTTATTGTCGGATTGTTATTGTTATATTTGTTTCCGAGTAATTTGAATGTTTTGGAATTACTCAATTGCAGGTACTCAAGTGGATACAGCTTTAAGATTAATATTAACTGCCATGAGTCGGCATATAGGAGAAAAGCACGTGCAAATATCTGGTTCAGCTAGTTTATTTTACATTGTTAAAAACGAGGACAAGTCAAGAATAAATCCAGTCATGAAGAGGGCGATACTCTCGACCTTAATAAACGCAATGGAAGTTCATAAGTTTGATCCCACCATGATGAGAAATGGGTGTCTTACAATTTGCCATTTTCAAATCCCACTTGATGTGGTAAAAATACTTAAATGAAATTTATAATAGTTATATAAGAATAATATTTGGCTTTTCGAATTTACACTGACTTGTGACGTAGTAGAAACTTGAATAATTGTATAATATGAGTCATTCATCTATTTCCGCAGTTATTCAACTACGAAAAATTAGTCAGACTTCTCCTAGACATACTGGGGTCGACTAACTTAGAGGAATTCGTGGAGAGAATAGCTATTTATTTGCTAAACTCCTTAGCGTGTCAAGTGGAAGGAGAGCACAAGAGACTAGTCGGCGACCTCGGAGCCATCACAAAAATGCTGCACATAATTGAAGATAGGTTGTCGAAGCAGGATTGTGACGACGTCATGGAAATTGCCTGGTCTACAATGTGGAATGTAAGTTTGAGTTCAAAATGTTAGGTTATGAGCGACTTTATAATATATGTCAAGTACTTATCTTAAACCCAGATTTGGGTTTCTACGCTGCTCTACTTTATTGAGCTTTATTTTTTTCGTAGTAGTTATTATGTGAATGGAGAGCAATTTAGCTGACAGTTAGCTCAGAGCTCGGCGCTATATGAACTTTGGAATAAGTTTGAATTCTTTGCAGGTAACTGACGAGAGGCCTGAAAACTGCGAGAGATTTCTGACACGCCATGGGATGGAATTATTTCTGAAGTGTTTAAATGCTTTCCCCAATAAGCCGGAATTACGAAGAAATATGATGGGTAGGTAAATTTTGTTCTGCAATAATCCATGTTTAGTGACCATTTCATGCAGATTGAGGATTTTGAAATCAACTTACTATACTTAACTCAAACATCGAAAATGTGAAGTATGTAATTATTAATGAAAACAGTGGTTGTCGTGATATCATTCCGTTCTTGTTATCAGCAATCTCAGCATTATTTGAAAGTCAAGAATTAAAAACTGTACCTTACAGTTGGTAAATTCACCATCAGTTTATTCAATCAGTGCCATTATATTAAGAATGTATTTTTTTGTGCAGGATTACTAGGCAACGTAGCTGAAGTCAAGTACTTGAGACCACAACTCATGACATCTGAGTTCATTAATGTATTTTATCATTTACTGGATTCAACTCAAGATAATATTGAGGTGAGTAAATGTTGATGTTGTTGTACTCAATGGTTTTTTGTTTTCTCCATATCCAGGACAAATACCATTCGCGAAAAGAGTATTGATTGACGCGGTTCTGTAGTAAAAGTAAAGTGCTTTTAGAATGATACGAAACGTTTTGATCAATGCTTTAAAAAATCTTTCGGTCTCCTATACAGGTCAGTTACAACGCTGCAGGGGTGCTAGCTCATGTATTATCAGATGGTGTTGCTGCTTGGACTATAGAAACTCCATGGAGAACTGATGTCCTGGAGAGTATCCGAAGAAATATAAAACGTTGGGATGTCAGTTCGAGCAGGAACATAAACTATAGGTAGCCCAATATTTGTTTTTGACAATGCAGCACAAACTTACACTATAGTATACTATACTACGGAGTGTCAGCAGATCCTAAAAGTTCCCTGTTGCATAGTACCCTCCTATGTTCATTGGATGGAAGTCTAGTTCCTCTGAATGAAAGATAAGGACTTAGACAACTAATGGCATTTGAAGCATAAACCACTTTGTTGTTCTCTGTGTTTGCTTCAGTGTTATGAATTAATCATTCAGCTCTATTGCTCTGCTCTTGATGTATTTTATATACTATTTATACAAAGTTATGTACATACATGAAAATCCTCGTGTTTTAAGAGACCGTTAAACTCCTAGAAACGAAAGAACAAAGCTTATGAATCAACAAGTCATTCTCTTAAATTGCTAAATTTTTTATTTACTTTTGACATTTCCAGGTCCTTTGAACCGATTTTGAGACTGCTAAATGTCACTCACACTACAGAATGCCAGTTGTGGGCAGCTTGGGCACTCGCGAACCTTACAAAAGTCTACCGTAAGTTTGACATTCCTGTTCTTGATCATGGATTAGCAATTTATTAGCAGCGTATCCATTAGTATTCTACTTAATGGCTCAGATCTGTGATGTAAAAATGTTTCACATTTCTAGCGGATAAATACGTGTCAATCCTGGTGAAGGAGGGAGGATTGGATTTATTGACTTCTCTAAGATGCGAGGATGAAGATGTTCTTAATTTTGCCAACATTACATTGTCGCAATCACAGTCTTTCTTGTCAGCTAATAAAATGTAAACGATCGTATGCGAGGATTTACAAGTCTCACTCTCATCCTCGTCCTACCCAGATGTAAATGCCTAAATGCGTATTTACTGTAATAATCAACCGATATAAACATTGCTATATTACTCTATTAAACATTTAGATTCACATCGTTTTATCTACCTTACCTATAACTAGAACATAACCTATTCTACGTGTCGTTACATGGAATAAAGTATATATAAACACATATATGAATACATAGCACTCCCCCTTTCAGAATGTTCCCTCGGTTTTGTGATCGTTAACAGCAACCTGGAATTTATAAGAAATTATTTATTTTACCTCATATGCATTGTAGTATACGCTTTACTTGTAGGCTGTAGTGGTTATCACGTTATCAGTATCAGCTATTAGCTATTATGTAGTTTTAAATCATACGTTATGTATCTGCTCATTCTGAAGGGAAAAAATACACTCATACACATTGTTTGAAGCAAATGTTACTTTATTTACTTACAAGAATAAATAATCAGTTACATAATACTAAAAAAGATGATTCCACAACACTTATCAACAGATTCGAATAAATCAGCCTGTGAGAAAAAATTCTGTAAATTGTGTACATACATCACAATAATTATTATTACTCACATAATGATTAGGCTTTTTATTCTTTGAAAACCATCTTCGTCTTATTAACTTATAATGCGAAACATTTTTCTTCTTTTAAAATATTTTCTTTTATACCTCACCCTTCAACGCGTCAGCATCAAGAAGGATTTAATTTATGCAGTGCTTTCCAATCATGGTCCGTTCCTTTTCCATGTCTCAAATTCCAAGGGGCAACTTTTACGTTTCATTTATTTAGGCTCACCCAAGCGATTTTTCCCAGACCTAACTTTTCCTCGTTGGATTCATAAACTATTTACTTGTAAATAAATCGCAGTCGTGGAAAACTTATTGACAAACTTTATACCATGAATAACAACCACCATTAATAATAATAATAATATTGTAAGAAGACCGCTTGTGAATAACCCAGAACTTGACACTAATAATTTAGTAGTAGCACTAAACTGCAATTTGTAATAATTCCGTATGTACTCCCAATTGATCCTTTCTCTTATACAAGCTTACTTATGATTGTATTATATTGCATCCATTCTCATCGAAGCCTACAATAAATATGTACATATAGCAGTGTACACCGAAACATCAAGTGTATAGATTGTAACTAGATACCGTGCATTTCATTTCTGGTCAGGATTCGGGCTGTATGAGATATAATAAAGGTGCATTATATAATTAATATTTTCTTATCAACTTGGTAATAATTTTCTAATTTTTTAAATTCATGTATCAATATTAATACTGACACATTTTCCCCTGTATATACTTTCTACGACTATATTTAATATCTCGAATACATTGCAAGGATTTTTCTCCTTGAGTCTACTCACAGTGAGTAACTCACTATCTATGTACATGCGTTAATAATATAGAATTCCAGTCGCAAACTAATGCCGTTTTACGTTTACCTCGTCTAATTCAAGGGTCACATTTATATAACATCAATCTCATGAATTATCAAGACGGATTTGCTTTTTAAGTTTGATGGTATATTTATGCCAGCAACTTATTCAATTACCCATAAAATTTTACCCCCTCATTACTTTTCTTTCATCACCCAAGGTCCAATAAATATTAGGTCCATTGCTTCCATTTAGGAGTAATCGCCTTATCGCTTTACCAATTTATCATTAACGTAATATCTTACATATAATGCATACATTCTTATATACGCACATGTATATTAAAAATACATAACAACATTTTAATTAACATGAAAACAAGTCAGTACAAATATCAGGCTTCAACCTCAAATGTTTTTGTTGTAAAAGTAGTAGTATGTACATAGGAAACAAGAATGAAGTTCCGTATAAGTTCATATACATATATAGTATGTACAATAATATTATTTTACCAAAGAATACAATCAAGCTTAGTAATAGCACTAATCATATACTAATTGAACGCCACACTTTAATTATAATGCAATAATAATAATTATTATTACAACGAGACACAAAAAATGTAATTGCACAAACAGTAAAAATGCTTTGGGGTAAATCTGAGATTTTTTTCTCTACATTTCTTCGGCTTTTTATATCTATGACTATGACCTATGACCTATGACGTGTACAGTGCATATCACGAAGTGTGTGGCTGGAGTAGAGAGTTGCAAACTGCTACAGATGCTTACTTTATTACTGTATGGATTGAAACAGTGCAGTGCTCTGAATTTTAATTATTATGGATAATATTTTTTAAAGTGACCCAGATTATTTTTAATGTTGCATGTATTATAAATGGATTGAGTACTAGAGTACTAAGCTTTGATTGCTGAAGTCTAGTTATGGGTACCTAAGCACAAGCACAGCTACGTGCATACGTACAGTGTAATTTTGTATAATCGACTATTTCGTAATTCGGGACTACAAGACCTTCATTGTTTGCATTTTGTGTACATAACTATTTACTAAATACTAAATGTATGTACACAGAATAGCACTTATTTTGCATGCATGCAGTGACGGATACATGTGGAAATTTGACATTTGACTTGGCTGTATACTAAAACTAAATATCTGACTTTCTAAAGATAGAATTTGATAGTCCTGCCTGTACTATTAATTGCAAGCGCAATGTTATACATACTAATGCAGCGTTTTCAGGAGGAAAGCGGCTTAACTGTAAAGTCCAAATTTAGCAGTCCGTACCCTAGCTTTCCTTGAGGTGGGGAAAGGATTGAAGATAATTTTCTTTGGTTTATTTTTATTAGAACTGGAGGCTTTTCTCCCACTAGTCGGAGTACCAATTGAAGTTGTGGTGGCACTACTAGTAGAAGTAGCTGAAATAGTATTCTTCGAGGAAGTACTACCATTAGAGTAGGTACGAGTGAGAGAGAATGACCTAGCAGTAGCATCACTAGTACTCATACCACTACTGCTACTATTACATCGAATGGGTCTCCTTGGAGTCGTATTGCTCTGTTTCTTATTACTCTGCGTGACTACCTGAGCTGGGATGCCAGGGCGAGGAGACTCCATGTCCGAACATTCGGAGAAAGATGAGGTGGACCATCCATCGTCAAAATCATCATCAAAGGCCGGCTTGAGTTTGAGTCTCTGTAGAATTGCAATGTTCTCTCGAATCACAGCGCTTATATCTTCAACTGGCTGTGCTCCATCCCCACCATCGTCCTCATCAACTTCAATTGTATCATCCGGAAATTCACTTGCTTCCTCCTGGGAATTTTCATGCTTGCCTTTCTCCGTTTCTTGGACTTTTTCTTTTATTTGAATTTCCTCTAGTTTGATTTCTTTTGAAACTTGATCCAAATTTAATTTCAGGGTTTCCTCTTGTTGATTCGTAGAAGGAATTATGTTACGGGAACTTTCTTTCACATTAGTATTATCATCGTTTATTGGAGCTCCTTCTGCTTTGGATTTCACGTGAGTTCCAGGGACCGGTGTACCAGGTAATTGTGGACTATCAAAACTTTTGTCTTCTAGACTCGAAATACTGGATTTGGAAGTTCGTCTGGAAGAATTTCGGGAGACATCCGAAAATTCGGATCTTGGGGAATTAACTGTAGGACTACGAACGAGAGGACTTCCGGGTTGACTCGGAGGTCCGGAAACGGAGCCCCGTGGGGATGTAGACAATGACAAATGGTTCAGACTTGGACTGAGAATTAATCTGGCGTTTAAATGTGGTCCAAGTAAAGAGTTCTTAATATTAGTTGGAGTTGAGGCTATGCCCGGGGTTTTAGGCAGGGGAGACATTGGACTTGGTAGGGGGGAGAATTCAACAGGAGGCATGATCACTGGATCTGGGATAGTATTGCATGTGGTGAGGATACGGAGATTTTGGAATTGCAATTGACAAATCCTATGGCTTAGATTCTCGTAAAAGCTATCACTCTTCCCTAGACGGGACATTTCTTCTAAAAAGTGTTGACTGTCGTTTGTATCTATTGTTTTCCCACTATTATTCGAACCGTCAATATTAACTCCAAGATCAGGACTAACACCTTGCTCCACTGGAATTTCTCCAGATTCGATCATAATTGAAGGATTTAATTGAGTATTTATTAAATGAATTTCAGGGACTTGAAATGCCAAATTTTCTGGTCGATCCGGACTCTTCGCCAAATTTTTAGGGCTTTTTGGAACCGGAATTTTTACCATGGAGCCCTCAGGATTTGTATCCAGGTTTGTGGGTGGTAAATTAATAGTTGGGTTGTCTAAAATAACATTTTTATTGGATGTACTCGACGCATTATCAGTATTACAGTCGAGATTGCTGGACTGTTTTTGAGTCGTCGAGTCGCACGAAGACTGCTGGACACTTGACGGGGCATCAGCCCAGACGGAATCAGGATCTCCGGTGTTTTCTTCCTCAGACGAGGAAGAGTCACAGAGCTCAGTGGAGCTTGAAGAGCTACTGCCAGTGGAAGTATAATTGGAGGCCGAGGGAGTTCTTTTGGGTCGATGACTCTTTGGTTTCTTTTTTATCATATTCCAGGGAACCGTTACCTGCTTCCGATGATCACTCCCCGTTGTTCCTCCACTATTGCTATTGTTGTTATTATTATTATTATTATTACTATTACGATTGCTATTACCGACAGCCTTGTTAGCGGATTTATTCAAGGAATTACTCCTAGAAACATTTTTTCCCAGAATGTTCTTATTTGCACTGTTAGTTCTTCTAGGCTTTGGCTTCGGTGATGCTACTACGGTCTTCTTTACCGGGGTACTTTGACTCTTGGTCGAGGCAGAAGCCTTCTTATGGAAGGTTTCAAGGTTATGAATTAGGACTATACTGGAGCTCCTTTGCCGCTGTCGAATCGAAGCGTAGTGACGCTTCAAATTATCTAACTCCCTTTTTGCCAGAAAGAAGGATTTGTGAGGAGTGTCTTGGGCTATTAGTAATTTATGCTTACGCCGAAGCTCCTCCAAGCCAGGAAATGGGAATGGTCCTACACTCACAATACACTGAAAGAAATATATAGAAAGAATAGCTCCATTGAATTTGTCGTCAGATTACATTAAATTCGTACTTCATCTACCGCTACCAGCGTAATAAGGAAAGCTCATCTTTCACCTAATATGTAGTTCCGCCTTGTAAATGCACTACTACGTACATAGTAGGCAATGGTATATGGGTGGAACAAAAAAGGAAAAATCCATGGATTTACCTTCACCAGTGAATTAGGGTCCATTAGTCCAAACTCCAGCATCTCCCTTGTTACAACTCCCATCACCGAATAAAAATCATCTGCACTGGTCACGCATAATATCCGTCTGTGAAATACAAAGGAAGGACCTTCTTTGTTCATAGATGCCATCTGATACCATATTATTACATTTACGTATACTATTTTACTACTCCAATAACTCTAGTATTTCTCACACTTTATAATACACATCCTTAGTATTCAGTCTACATAAAATAGAGAACAAGCGTATAAAATCCTACGTTTCAATCGCTGCCCACAAAACCAATGCCGTCCTCAGTAGAACTTCCGAACCTTCCAGCAACACTAAATCCCAGATCTATACACAACAAGAAAGAAAAATTGCAACAAGTTCCTCAACAAATGAAGGCATTGAATGATCATTCCAATTTATCTGGCTTACTTCATAGGCTGGTCATGTACTACACTTTGTCTTCATAAATGACATACTCTTCTTAATAAAATAGCATGGGAGAGCCTACATGCATAGTATTAAATGACAAAATCAATCTTACCCGGAGCACACTAGGGCCGGGTAGGCAATGAATGAAGAGCGTGAGGAACCAGTGCATGGTAAAGACGTCAGTTAAGGGTGGGTTGTCATCACCACGTTGGAGCTGCGATAGATGAGCATGCAACGTTGGCTTTCGTAGCTTGAGAATCTCACGAAAAACTGCCATGTCAATAGCAAGACCCCTCAGACCTTGACTAAAATAACCTTGAAAAGGAAAATAAGTACATGGAAGTAAATGAATAGATCCATCACCATCCCCAAACAACTTCATGTGTACCGTGAGCTTCCCTCCCCCATTTCACCTAATTAATGATACGTGCTCGTCCATTTAGATCACACTAAATATATATAAACATATTTGTACACTAATATATATGTACAAGAATGGAAAACCCATAAAAAGATGAGGTCCTTCGAGCTAATAAGAAAGGACCAGAGTAATTTATATCCATTGAATTTGCTAAAGTACATAATAAATCACTTTGAACTAAAGTCTATAGACATAAATGGGAGATGTTTGCGTGGGAGATGGCCAATAGAAAATGTGCAATAAAACCAATGTACATACATTATGAACATAATGGGAGTCACTCCCAACCAATTTAGCCATATGTTTGCATGATACGGAGAGATAGAGAGAGAAAGAGAAAGAAGTGAGGACTGAAGTGAAGTACCTTGGGGTAGGATCCCTTCAATCACGAAGACAAATATCTTCAGAGTAAGGAGCTCATCTTCAGCCGTCATCTGAAGAAGCATAGCTCCAATCATGTTGAAGCCTTGACAGTAGCCAACAGACGGGTTCCATTTGGCATATGCTACCAACACCCTCTTTAAAACAGCTTGCTTCGCACCACTGAAGCCGGTACAGCCCGTTCGGTGTAAATCCTGTCAAATCAAAATCCTTTACGTGATAAAACTCGTGTATCATTTACTCTCAAGCAAATTGATGCCACAAAACATTCTCCTCCCTTTCTGAAACTCTAGCTACTTCACTTGGTTTTTTTAATAAGATTATTATTATCATCTGGATGCCAAATTGATATTCGATACTCTTAGCCTTAGGCCTCTTATTGAAAGCTCCTTGAACAAAAAAGAGGGTTTTCTATTTCTACTACACTGTACGACATTGTCCATACTTGGAGAAAGTTATAAGTTACTTTCAGAAACTTTAACTTCAACTTATGCAAGAGAGTTAGTTCACATAAAACTTAGGATAATGTTCTTAAAATAGTACATACAGTACAGACGAATGAGGCTCTTCCATTGCCTCTACTTATACTATAAAAGAGCTTAAAAAGAGATTACACCTTACCTTTTGGATTTGATCGGCAATCTCCTCATCCCGTGCGTTCTCAAAAGCCTTGCATTTAGCTACTACACGTGCCCAGTCCAATCCTCTTTGCTGCAGGTACTGGTCCGCCAGGTTTTCCCATAGCTTTCCCAAAAAAAGTAAACAACAACCTCGGATATAAATTCATTGACTTCCCCCTATAATATTTATGATGTGTTCATATACAGAGAAAACTGTATGATTCTGCTTTTTATTTGGTGCTTTCTCCTCCAGCTCTAAGCATATAATTCAAAGATATCTGCCCTCATGAGACTATAAATTGCATGATATCGTCAAACTACCATCGCCACCATGCTATCCTATGGGACTATTGTATCAACAAATGTGCCATTAAAGAGTGTGGAGTATCCTAATGGCACTACATTTCTTACGCTATAATAACAGTTATTATTATCACAGTAAGGAAGCAAATGAAAATAACACCAGTCTAGGAAGAAAGTAATTTTCACCATATTTTCTTAACTTCATAGAAAAAATTCATAGCATCATCCTTCGGAATATTAATATAAACTGAAAACAAAAAGGACAAAAGGACTGCACAATACACACTCACACGGATGCGAAATTCCGGTGGCAGACCACCTGGAAGTCTTGCAACCATTCTCATAGCATCTCTCCATTGACTGAAGCCAGAATCACCAATGCTCTCCGTCTGGCCTATGGAGATTAATGGAACGTTGCGAACATCTGTTGAGAAAAAAATTGTTGGAGAGAGAAAAGTAAGCGAGAATTATTTCACGGGGATATTATCAAACACAGAAAGAAACTTACGTAGGCTCAATATAAAGTACACATTGATGGGAAAAATCACTATTATACAATCATATGGACTTTCTCCTTGAATAATATTTTCTTTTTGTATACTTTACATGTATACAAATATCTACATAATATTATAATAACTTTAAGTACAGCCCAAATCGACTCGTCCCATCTCACAGTTTTGCCAAAACCCTTTCACACGGAACTTCGTGATTTGGCCAAAACACGATTTCGTGAACTTTACAAGCTAATCATGATTTTTCAATAGCTATCATC
>JAQFXU010002156.1:0-22540 GCA_034693705.1 Spatulosminthurus flaviceps
TAATTATTTCAAAACAATATACCCATAACTCCGTCATTATTGCAACGATTGGGTTGAAACTTTTTTTGGTGGGGTTTTGGCGGCTTTGAGAGGGGGCCGTGATGTTAAATTGGCCCTTTTTGCAAAAAAACCCGAAAAACCGAATTTTCAGATTTTCGAAAAAATGAGGAACCGGCCCTCTCTGAAATCACCAAAAACCTCTAAGTTTCA
This sequence comes from Spatulosminthurus flaviceps, assembly GCA_034693705.1. Classification (NCBI taxonomy): domain Eukaryota; kingdom Metazoa; phylum Arthropoda; class Collembola; order Symphypleona; family Sminthuridae; genus Spatulosminthurus; species Spatulosminthurus flaviceps. The sequence goes on from JAQFXU010002156.1 coordinate 211, forward strand.
AATTCCAAGTGAATCTGATATGTCGTTGCTGAGATATTCGCAGATATTCTTATTGTTTTAAAATAATTAATATAAATTTTAGTCAAATTGCTTCCATGCCCATAACTCCTCCGTTATTGCACCGAATCGTTTGAATTTTTTTGTGGTGGGTTTTTGGGTGATGACAGGAAGGGCTGTGACGTTAAATGGGCAATTTTCGCAAAAAACCCGAAAAACCGAAAAAACCGATTTTTCGGATTTTCGAAAAAAGGAGGAACCGGCCCCCGCTGAATTTGCCTAAAACCCTTAAGTTTAAAATTTCAAGTCATTCCGACGTTGCTGAGATATAGCAGTGGCCACTTCCAAAAACGTTAATTCCCCCAGGTGGGGGTATGCGTGTGGGAATTTTTTCATTATTTTTCCCGGACCTAACTAAGTACCCCCTACAAGAAAAAAAATATTTTTGGCAGTTTACTTGCCATAGGGTAAAGTCGTTGTTGGTCCTAGAAATACAAGCTCATTTTCTAAATAAGCAGCGATCACTCACTACCGTATGTGCTCTTCAGTGCCCTACAGCGGTAGTTCTTGCTACTTATTGCTGAAAACGCCGGAAATTGGAGTGCGTGGAATGTGAACGATTTTATTTTCCATTGCGTTGGCAGCAGTTGTGACAGAATACTAATTAACCGACAGCAATATGTGGATTCGACAAGCACTTCATTGCAATAATGTATTGTAATTTGTAATAAAGTAATAGCGCGCACTTACAATAAAATAGGTTTAAGTATAACTTCTTTTATACATAGCGAACCCCTAGCCTGCAGGCTTTTCTGGTTTTCTGTAGTTATCTGCACCAATGCATGTTTGTGTTTGCGTAAAATATCTTTCACAGCTTATGATGAGTCCAAAACGGGAAAAATTGGCAAGTCTGATGGAGGGTTATTTTAAATACCATTTAAATTTCAAGAAAAATTTAATACATGTATTTGTGCAGTAATTAAGTAAAAATGAACTGATGTGCAGCTTTCTGCAATTGTGCACAGATACCTCAGTCTCCTTAAAAGTAATTCAGTCCAGTAATCGTAATGTTTCTCATTGAGCATATGTCACTCTGTCCAAATGGAGAATAAGAAATCTGTGCATAAGTAAGATGAGTAAGTATGTACAGAATGCTTACTCTATAAAGTCACATTGGATGAGATTTAAAGGGAACCACTGCTTTTAGTGTTCCAATAAACAAGATTTCACTTGAAATCTAGCCATATTTCAAGTGTAGCTCATATATGTTTGAAAGGCACCACTTCATGTCTGAAAAGATGACCCTCCATTCTCTTCAACGTGGCCTCAACATAAGATCCTTTAGCTGATTTAATTAATAGCACATCACACAAGTTCTACTCAAAGATTAAAGAAATTCCACCCGAACATGTTCAACCGCATGTGTATTCTTAATAAGGTTTATTTATTGTGTGTGTACAGATTTTGATTTTGAATGATGGAATTAGCACCTACAAGAATTGTTTTCAAGATTAATACGTAACAATTGTAAGGGATTTAATGCGACTGCCAAATCCTTCATGAAATGCCCCTTACTGCCAAAAGGTTATGCGATAATATTTATTTGTGATTAGAATTATTAGAATGTATAGCTCCCCGGCTAAAACTGGTGGACAGAACTTAATGGTAAGCAAAATATGGTCTCAGTAGAAAACCTAATTCAGTCGTCCAATGGATTGGTAATTCTACCCGCGACAACATTAGTTTTCGATAATTGATCGTAAACCATGAAGAAAAATGGGTGCTCCAAATAAAACTCCAACGAGTCGTCATCTTTTTTAGTTTTTTTGTCGGATCCTATACGAATTTTTAAATATTTAGAATTAAAATACTGGGTGGTGAAGACTGAGTGAAACGCGAGACTATGAAAGTAAAATACTGATGGAACGCTCCATACCTGCACCCTGACCATTCCCTTCACGTGAATGAATGTCCACTTGAACGGACTGAACTATTCCAGATACAAAAATATTTTCCTTCATATCTTCTAGTCTTCCAAAGTGTGCGTAGTCTGTGTCAAAAACTGATGTTGCGCCCAACTTTAAAAAAACACAAATAAAGTATTGGAATTTAAAACATCTTCAACAGTTGATATGTTTAGAGTTTAGAGTATATTGAATAAATCCCTAACAATTTGAAGCAAATATATTTGAGTATTTTTCACATTTTTCACAATTAAATAATTCTCAACACGATTCTTAATTAAAAGTATCTAACCTGTTTCAAAGCCTCGTTCATATTAATGGTTTGCTCGATTTTAAAATAGGGCATTCGAAATTCTAGTTTACGTTTCGACTGAAATGCGTTCATGATCTGGGCCAAGGTTTTGTAATTTCTAAGACTGTGTTCCAATTGCGTGATGCCACCTTTGCCTTTCGGGAGAAAAATAACCAAGGAATAACGGTGACCCTACAAGAAAATATATCCCGTCATTTGTGATGACACCTTTACCTAACATTTTAGAAAAAATCATTGACTTATCATATTATTTTTAAACCTTATATGGTATAGAGACGGCCCTTGCATCCAGCTGAGGGAACACAGTGTAACTAATTTCTTGTTCCGCACAAAGCATTTTCGCGGAAACTCTGCATGTACTGCTCACATGAAAAAATCCTTCTTGCTCAATGTACTCGTCTATATCCAGAGTACCGGTGAATTTCGTTGTAGAAATGAACATAAGACGATTTAGCGCATCTAATTTAAATGCAGCTGAAAAGTACAAGAAAAGGAGTTTTTACGTAAGTTGCTCACTTAAAAAATATTAAATCTAGCTTTTACATAGGGGTACGGGGGGAACTGTAAATAGTTAAAGAATAAAGAATAACCTTTCAGCTCAGTAGCACTCTTCTTCATTCCACAGCAGTTTTCTAGCCATAGATTTATCTTGCGGAATGTATTACAACTCGCAGTAAAGTCCACGGCTTGGATATCAATTCCAAAATCTGAATTGAGTATTTTGGTGTAATCATCTAGCATACTATCACCAATTGAATGGAATAATCTTTGACAGGTTTCGAACTTAGCTTCCCCAGCCTTTTTGTCGTAATCATCATTGTTATTGTTTGCGACCTGGAAATAAAGTTATTGTAGAGGATTTAAAAATCCTATACATAAATTCATTAAAAGGAACTGTGTAAGTACAATGTCCAAAATGTTCTCACATTTTTCAAGAGCCGATAAATTCTTGCGAATTCCTCCATGAAATGGTCATCATTACCACCAGTCACCATGATTTCGTCCAGTTCGTCTCGAGTAACGCCATCGGCCCCCAGAAGTATGGAAAATACGCAACAACTCAGCGATACTGGCGAATAGGCCACATTACCTGGATGAGTATTGCTCAGTGCCTTCATGAATTAGAAAAGGTACATGTTAGCAGGGGAAATGGTACAAAAGAGTAGATTGGTTTTTAAATTATTATCTAAGATATTTTGTACAATATATATATTACACAATATATATTACACAAACTTTTAAATAAATCGTAGCAGTTTACTGCAATTTTCAAGTGACCATTTCATGTTGATCACATTGTAAATTAATAAGCTAATTAAATAAAAAACGTGGTTACACAAGTGGAAAGCCCCCTTAGCTCAAGAGGAAACTTTATAAATATTGCGCTTACCTTATGAAATATCCAGGTGAAATTACTAATCAAATCAGATATACTTTGGTATCTAGCCATGGTGTAAAAATCTCCACTAGGGCCAGTTAGATTGGATTCATCCAGATTTCCGGATTGCATGATTCAATTGAAGGTTATTTAACTGGTGGATTCCTCGTAGTTCTTGAGATGGAAATTCCAAGTGCCAACAACTTGGATCCGACCCGTGAACTAGAACCCTTCTTGAAATAAAAGCTGTCGAGTACACTTGCTTCCCTGCTTTAAAAGAGATAAGGTAAGGGTGAATAATACTTAAATGCAAGTTGAAATAACCACCTCCATATTCTTGCATGTAATTTTATACAAATTGCTCGTAAAAATATTAAGGTGGTTATTTCAATATGCATTCAAGAGAAATTTGTGCATTATTCAACTCTGCTTCTCCAGCGACGATATATATAGACACACCAAAAATTAAAAAATGTAATGGTTTGAGAGAGGTTTTAAAACTCCTGCTTTTAATTACATCCACGTCCCACGTCTCCTACAATTCTTTTGGTAGCTTTGTCTTGTGTTCAACAAGTAAGTGTAAGTAATTATATAAGGTCTCTCTGGTATTGGTGGTGATTGTCAGTTTTTACCTCCGAGTAAAGGCACAGTTCAGATTAGGTTACTTAATTTAACTATCGCTGAAAGTCATCCATGCAGGTTGCAATCTATAAACTTACAACTTACCTTCGCCGACCTTTTGACTTTGAGTACTAATTATTTCTTCGTTCCGGTCCACATCACTTTTTAAAATTTCCGGGATTTGACGGTTTTTCAGTCGAATTTTATTATATGATAATATTATTAATAGTTTTTTTTTCTAAATCTCTTTTAAATTTTGAATTAGAAAGCCCATTATAAATAAAAAAATTAGAAACTGCGAGCCACGAACGACTAATGAATGATAATAATGTCTTGGTAGTAATGATATTGTGATAACTTAAAGAAGTTTCTTCTGCAAGAGATAATATAAATACGTATATATTTGCATATAAGCATTAGACCCCCTAAGGGCATTCCAAGTTCCTAATTAATAATATTAGTAGACTGCTTTTAGTTAACCTTGTACTAGTCATATTATTGTGCTTTGTGACCTACACCTGTACCTGGCTGAAAGTCAGACGGCATGATGCCGTCTGGTGGCTGGGTTTTTCTCATAATAATAATTAATACTAACCCTCCTAATAATAATAATTATTATTATCTCGTATGCGTACAGTTTTCTTACTTCCTTGCATTGTTGAAGGATTTTCAACTTTTTTCTCTCTCGCAAGAATAATAAAACTTTATTTTTTTAATTAAAATTTTAAAAATAATATATTATTTATTCGCTTGAGGACAAAAATAAGCTCGTGCTACAGCTTGCTCCTATTATCGCCATAAAAAAATAGAATTTCGAATAAATTCTGAACTTTTGACTACTGTGGACGTTTTCAAAATGATAGAAAGAATTAATTGAAATGCGGGAGAAGGACAAATAAACGGAATTTCATGTTTTCGATATACAACAAGCCTATGGATTCTGTCATTGACATTATAAACATTAGAACTTGTTTTACCTCTTTCGATTCTGATGAGTGTCTCCTCTCGGATGAATGTCTCCTCTCAAACTGTTTGAGAGGAGACATTTCGATACATTTCTCATTTGGAGGACTTCGTCATCAATAAGAAAACTTTGGGAAGAATCCTTTAACTATTTTTTTCAGACCCCAAGCAAAATTTCTACTTGGGGTCTAAATATTTTGCCGTCCAGGAAAAATTATTTTCTGCCCTCGGAATTATAATATCCACCCTTCGATATTACTTTCCTACTTTGGAAAAGTGTTTTTTTATTTTTAAACATTGACCGTCTTTGGATACAACGTTTCCCATCCAAGGGGAGGGGAATATTTTGTGCCCTCGAAAATATATCTTTCGCCGCCAAAAAAATATTTTCCGTTATATATTTTTACGCTCCAACGTTGAACATAGCAGCCGCGCAGTGCAGTGGGCTATAAGGCTTTAATAAAATGGTCAAAAATTTCGGTTTTCCATTTTTTTTATTTTCGTCTAAAGTCAACTATCAAAAATCAATAAAATTTGTGATACGAAAGATAACAATTCATTGCTGAAACCTACCATTCAAAGATATAGAAAATGCTCTCTAAAATGCTTGTGATAACCAAATTAGACACTATCGGAATTCCCGCCTCCCGGTCTAAATGCGCTACACTGTTTCTTAATGTGGGAGTATTTTATACGTGCAACTTCCGAACGGCTCTAAGACGTTAATTTTTGTTTTCGCAGTCGCCATTGCTTATATTTTTATCTTTAACTACTTAATTCTGGACGAGTTAGAAAATGAGCTAAATCTATTATATGCGTATACGATTTCAGAATTGCTAAGTAGCATTGCAATTGGTTTGGGGGACCAAAAGTTTCAGACAACCAAACTTTTGGGGCAACATTAGGGATAAAATACCTTATTTTGTAAGTATTTAAACGTAATCTTTGTCATTTCTTTTCTCGAAAACAAATGCCCACACAGATACACGATATATACCTTTGAAAAGCCGAGAGCTTTTCAAATGATATCTATTACATCAAAAACCGAGGGTTCCACTTCAGGCCCTAAACCACGAGGCCAAGAGTACAAAACTATAATGTCTGCCTACGGCCATTGAATTTTCAGCCCTAAATGTGTATGTATACGAATATTTGGCTGAAAATTGTCAAGAATTTTATGATTTTTGTCGAAATTAAAAAAAAACTGGCAGAAATAGTTTTTCTTGCCTAAATTTTGAAATTTTTAGTGAAATATTAAGATTTTATTGTAAATTTTGACAAATTTTCATGAAAATTGAGTTAAAAACGTTATATGCCTTTTGCTAGTTTGTAGAATTTCTGGGGGGGGGGGTAGAGATTACATGGTTGTACTCCTCTGGAGTTTTAGTGGGGAGTACACTGTACCCCATGGCCCCCAGTGGTTTTGCCACTGTACCACTTGAAAGGTAAACATTTTTATTGTTATACTGTTCAAATATATTTGATTTTGAAATCTTGGTGTTGTCGTAACTAAACTTTAAATAAATTAATTAGACCCGAATTTTATTGGGACATTTTGCGTAAGTTGGATGCCTCCATGGTTTTGACTGTTGGGATGCCTCTATGCTTTATACAGGCGGGATGTAGAACAGTGGTGCGGGTTTTGGGTGGGATGCTTCCAAATTGGATTTGCCCTTTAAATTATTTTCATGTAAATCCGACACTCACCCTTGAGAGAACGCCCTAACGTATTGCAGCATCGTCAGAGTCAGAACGTTCTCTGCAGTATGCAATTTGAAAAATAGGCCAAAAGCCGTTGGGGATTCCCCAAGCATTTCCTAATGGTTAGTACATTTCCCCCATCTACCCACAGCTTAAGTAGAACCAAACACAACATTATCGATTTTTCAAGTCGCCCCGAAATTTATCGGGTTTTTGAGTTTCATTAATACGTTTGTCAAAAAAACAATCAATTGAGTGTCATTTATTACTTCCATAAAATTCTGCATTGAGCATGTAATTCAAACATAGTCATGAGTATTTCTTTTAAAATTAAATTAATCTGAATTATTCTCCCCAATGTTTTTGTTTTCATCACTCGTTCTTCCCATTCGGGACGCTCTCACGTGAGTAACTAAAAATAGCATAGAAAAGGCCACAACGCAAACAAATATACTCAAAAAATTAACGTAGGTCAATACTTTTGGATGCTTTTCCACTGATTTCCCCACCACTACCGGATAAAATGCAGCGATCAACCCTCCAAATACAGATATCGTAGATGCAATGCTATCAGTTATAAAAATATACTTCTCAATAAATGCAAAAAATGCTCCATACACAGTGGACATACCTAGACCAATCATAACGCTACCAACCCACAACCAAGTTACGCTCGAACCCGCCCAAACAAGTAGAATAACGTTCGCCACTAACAACAGGGTGAAATTACCAGCCAAAAGGAAATGTGGAGCTATTTTCAACACTAATAAAACTCCGCATAAACGCCCGGAGGCAAATCCCAGTTGCAAGCCAAATGCAATTTTAGCACTCTCCTTCTCCGACAAACCAACCTCCGAAAATGTTGAGAATGTCGAAATAAACTGTGACGTACAGAGTTCCAAGCCCAGGTAAAAACCAAACACGCAACAGGAGAGGGCAATCAGCATAAGTTTACGTTTCCAGCTATCTGACGGAGTATTTTCTATTCCTGCTTTACTTTCCTTATCTTTTTCTACTGCTTCCATTTCAATTGAGCTACTTCCATCACTGGTTTTTTTGGTCCGAAACAAAAAGATGTACATACAGATTTGAACTATAACAGACAAAAAAGCAATACATCCTCCAATTGTAAAAGGTACCCCAAGCTGTGACTCATAAGGTAATTCCGTTGAGTTGGTTGCGGAAGTAATTGTTGTTCCCTGAGTTTTTTCCGCCTCTTCAGTTAGGTAAGGACCTTCAATCAAAGGTGGCACTAAGGTTCCCGCGGAGTACGCAAAATCAAGAGTAAGAATAAACGGAGCAGCATCGTGACGCCAGATGTCGATAATCCAAGCACACAGAGCTGCAGAAAAGCCTCCACCCCCAAATCCGATAATTGCAGCAAGGACGTAAAGCATCATGACGGTTTCGATGTGAGGCAGCGCAAAAAGTGGCAGTGACATTAAAGTTAACAGAAACATCACCACGAATGGTCGGGGTAAGCAATGGGATACTATTCCACCTGAAATATGTTACATAAATTGACGCGCCACTCTTGCATGATTTATACCTCCTAAATAAATTAGATTGCTAACAAAATAGAGAATTTCATACGAACTGAAAAAAGCTCCAAATAAGCCTGCTCCCGTGATGACAGAAAAAACCAATGACACCGTGTCAACGCTTTCACCAAGCTTTTTACTGAAGTCCACCATGGTTGGATTCAGGAGGGAATTCTCGACCCCCTGAAAAAATATAAGAAAAAATAATAAATTATTTCTAGCAAATCCATAACTAAACCATAATAATAACTAACTCAACTACATGTACACGTTTGTTAGGAAAAGCTCAATCATTTTAATAGTTATGTATTTTAACATAATTTGTAAATTTGAATTACCCAAGAAACCCAAGAAATTAAAGAATTACCCAAGAAAAAATGCTGTAGAGTAAACCGCATGTAGCCAAATACTTTTTGGGACGAGAAGCCTGTGAAAATATGGATCTAGGACCACTACTCTCCATTTTCCCCGTAGAAATTCAAAGCCTTTAAAATCTTATCACGGAATTTTAGCTCTCCAACACTAATAATTTTTAATGTTGCCAAATCTACAACAAAGTAACCTTCAAGATTGCTAGTAAAAATACGCCGTAGCACAATAATAATTTATTCTTGAACAACCTCCCAAATCCAACCCGAGCGCTAGTCTCATCTGAATAAAATTATTATAATAATTATATGTATATTATATGGCATCCCATGAGTTGAGGAGATTTGTTAACGTTATCCGTTATATTCATCTTGTGGGAACTCATGGCATCATATGGGACTGGTATTGAGATTCGGCAAGGTTATCCCATGTATTTTCCAGTAGGAACCTATGGGATCATATGAGAATTTATTCATAGGATTGCATGGCTATGTTCATGGCGTCATCTCATAAGAATTTCATACATTTCGTCGTACACTAACAGGCATGCCGTTTAAGGTTTTTTTATACAATACGTGCATTCATAAATTCATTTAGTCATCCATAATATCGCTGCAATAATGCCGGAAACATTAAATACAAAATAAGGCATAATGTTCCGACAAAACAAAACTAAAACAATCTATTCGTAATGCAGTAGTAAAGCAAATATAGTTGATTATTATTTACACTGCAACATTAGTTATTTTAATTGTTGTGTAAATAATAATTATTTGCTGTATCACTGCTTGTGTTTTTATAAAGAAACAATACGTCGATACGTCGAGCTTATGATAAACAAGTATTTACATCGTGAATCGTTTACGATTCACAAAAGACAAAAAGCTGTTTTCCCTCTTCTTGTTCACTTAGTTTCTGACAAAAATTGAAGTGCGCCACTAAATATGATGAAATTGTTTTTTGATGCACCATAAACCTTTGCATCATTTTGCAAAATTTACAACTCCCCAGCTTTGCCATGGGGGCCTAAAGTGAATTTACTCACAAAATCACGAAAATTTAAAATTAGAATAATTAAAAATTACAATTGTGTTAAAATTTCGTTTCGTTTGATTAATGCCTTCTTCCAGAAAATATATACTTCTTTTACATAAGATGTATTGTTAAATAAAAATTTGAAATTTTCTTCCGTTGTTTCCGCCAGATCTACTGCCATAAGTTCTTCCTTCCTTATATGTTCGTAGTACATATTTGCACTTGACCATAACATGAAATAGGTCCTCTCTATCCAAGCCACAGGGGCATTTTTCTGATCTTTTCGTTTTGGCACTACTCCACCTCCCATTTATTCCATTGAGATTAGTGCACATTCCTCCGATCAGAACTCTTGGCTCTTGAAATCGCATGTTTTGCCAGAACTTTACTAATGTCCAGCTAAAATACTTGGTATAAAGTTCGTCTTTAGTTGCTAAAAGTTTTACTTCCTTGAAATTTTTATAGTTGTGCTGCATGACATCATCGTTTAGAAATGTTATATAGTTATACTACGAGTACATGGGATAACAAGAACTGAAATTCAATGGTAACACTAAAGCAAACGACTCTATCCTATGTGATGACTAAAGTTAAGAAGATTAATCATAAGATTTTCCAGACAGAAATCCCATGGAACCCCAACGTATGAGTTCCTATAGAATCCCATGAGAAACATCAAGAAGTGCCATCCCATCGCTGCAGGCTGGTTAGACTACGAATTAATGACAGCCCAAGTTTACTTTTTTGGGTCAAATTATTTTTCGGATATTATATCAAGCGCAAAATAATTTTTTTCGTGTTTAAAGTAATTTTTATAAAAATAGTAAGCTGAAACCCCAAGTTAATTTTTTTGTGGTTTGTCTAAAATTTAGACCGATGCGACTTTAATTTTAACCAATTTTACCAATAGTTGTATGATGAGACGAAAAGGTTTGTGGGTCCAAAGTTTAGGTTTGAGAGCTTTTTCGGTTGTGGTGACAAAACTTTTTCATTTGAGATTTTACATGTGAAATTTTGCTTTATACCGTCGACATGTTCTATAAATTTTATAAAGGACAGTCGTAAAAGGTTTTGCTATCTGCCTACTCAATCACTAACATGGAAATAATGGAAATAAAATTGATTTACAGATGTAATGGAATTTAACAATGAATTTACATATTTTCCAAGGAATTGCAATTTATCAAAGTTTAATTTACACATTTCTTCCCAGGAAATCTTCCGGGTGGATTCTGTTGGATAGATGTCCACGCTCCAAAACATTTTCTATGGTAAAAATCCAAGGTTCGGGTCACATACATTTTTACAGCTTGCCCATTTTCTATGGACTTGCTCAACAATCACGTAACCCGAAATTATTCAGCAGAAAAGTAGGATTGAACGTCTTCCGTAGGGACACACACGTCTATAAGCTCCATGATTTTAAGCTCAAATAAAAATCTGTTTTTTAAACAAAAATAGAAAGGAATTGTCAATCCTTTTTGCTAAGAAATAAGAACAAATATTTGTAAAGGAAGATTAAATTAAAAGCAGCTTTTTTCTTGATATTTTCCGAACTGGATCTGTTAGTTCGTAATAATCCTTGAAACAAATAATGACAAAAAAAACAATTTTCTTGAGCTTACCAAAAAAAATTGTTTTGTCGCTTCGCGTAGGATTTCCACTGTCTTTAATATAGTTGACAAGTTGACACTATCTAAGAGTTGCTCATGCTCTCTGGGGCTCCATCACTGTAAACTCGCGGAGGCGGTTGTGTGTCTGAGCGGTGAGGGGAAAAATCTCCCAGTGGGAGTTGTCGCTCCATTTCTAACTGCTCTGCTCGTAAAAATAGAATGTATTGGATTTCTATCAAATAATGTTTTTCTCAGAATTTCCGAAAAAATTCTAACGTTTAAATGCAGAAGTGGCAGATTTTCTACGACCGCTTTAGTGGCGGCTTCGGCCCCACGTACTTTAAAATTAGAGCGTCTACCAACGCTTTATGAAGACCTTAAAGTAGTATCGTGACTGGCGCTGATGTGTCAAAACGTTTGGTCTAATTGGTTTTGGATGATTTGGTTAAATGCGTTTTGGCTGATTTGGTCAAAATTTGGATCACTTGAGATTTTACGGATTTTTCCAATATTTGGGTGAACTGCTTTTTCGCCCATTTCCTTGGTCTCTTGCGGTTTGTCAGATTTCCCCAATATTTCGGTCAAATGTGTTTTCGCTGATTTGGCCAAAATTGGAATCGAGTGTGTTTAAATGCATTTAGAATTGTTGGAGTTGTATCTTTGAAAGGGATGGAAGTATCCTTTTAGCATTTTCCAGCATCCATTTAGATGTTTCTTACCTAAATTTCTCACCTTGAGCACTGAAATTTCTAGGTTATTATGTACTGAAAAATTATTTTATTGGACATCAAAGTGTTGAATTTCTCAACGGAAGTGAAAATTTTCATAATAAGACAATTTCAGCTAAATAGTTTTTGTTATTCACTGGGCGTAGATAATTAATTTTTCATGCTCCATTTCACTCCTATCTCACAAAGAAAGAGTTCACGGAAGCTAAATGTTTCAAATCTCCAGCCCAACCCTTTACACTGAAGGCTCTTCTATGCATCAATAACTTGAATGATGTTAAGTGCTTATGAGGTAGTGTATTTTATAATTTCACAATAATAATAATCATGTAAATACTTCCTTCACCTTAATTTTATTCAACCCAGCCTTTGTATAAGTATGTGCAAATACTTTGTAAAAGTGTGCAAATAATTTGCAAAAAAAATGTTTATGACAAAGTAAAAAGATTTTTAATGTTCCCACACTGTTCCGTTCCATAATTAATGTCCCCAAAATGTGGATTGAACGAAATTAGAAAATGCTTGCAATTTTTTTCCATCATTTTATTTTGACAAAAATATAATTTGTTATTTATAAAATAGCGTTTTTTCCAAAATTTTTACTGAGCAGTGAACAATTTTCAGTAGGTGCTAAAATTTGACAGCAAATTCTGACGACACGGGATTTGTGTAATCCTTTTTGGTGGAAAATGTTTTCAACCTCTTCCATATCAAGTAAGGGGAGGATGGAAAATGGACGTGTGGGCTCTTTCAGCTCCTAAGTAAGACGAACAAGTAAAAGTGAACCCGAGAAGTGTAAGGAGTTTCGAGAGAAAAGAGTATAAAATAACGAAACCAGAAAGTCTCTGGTGTCTCTGGAAATTCGATTTCCTCACAGGTGAAAGGAGCTTTCAGTGGATCCAATATATAATTTCTCAGAGTAAAAAGCAATTTGCAACCCACGTGCTGATCATTTTCAAGATTGTTTTATGTGCTTAGTACATACTTTTTATCACGGAAGGTTATTTCCCCACTGCTGTTCACTTCGTATTTGATCAAACTCGAAGTGTGTCATAAATAAGGTGAAAAGTATTTTCTAATGCATAAATGCATAATACGGATTTTCAACCTTTTGCAAAACTTGTACCCCCAACCATTACCAGAAAATTTAAATGTCCCGGAAATATTTATTTAGGTTAAGATATGAAAGGAAAAAATTTCATTTCTGAATAAAACAATTTACGACTTTTTTCAATTACCTTTTCTGGTAAAAGTTGCGTTGAATTTCTTGGATGAAGAGGTGCAGAGAAATATCTTGTGGCAAAAATGGCTAAGTTTAGACTAATACTGGGAAATATCTTTGGGGACTTTTATTTGAATACAATATTTTCTATGGTGATTTTGTACGTTAAGTCAATTGAAATGCTGTGTATAGGAGTAAAGTATTCTGGTTTCAAATGACATGCGGTCCCTGAATGCTTACTTGTTTCTGCACTTGTAAAGGAGCTCTCGACTGAGCAACAGCTAGTTGGACCTGCGGAAGTCACATTCTTGTTTTCGTTTCTATACACCCTTATCTTGAATCCTTATAACTTTCTACAAATGCCTAGAAATTTTTGTAGAAAATTAAATTTCGAGAAAAGTTTTTTTCACAATTGAAAAAAATCGAGGGATCACTCAAAAATTAAAAGCAGGAATTTGGTGCGGAATGTTTAAGAGAAATTTTCCAAGTTAATGTGTTTTTGTAAAAGCTACAAGTAAAAGCTGTGTCAGCTGTGTGTCAAAATGAGAAAAACAGATGTTTCTATTTTCCAAGACTCTTTAATTAAGGGAAATGGAGCGTTGGATGAGAGGTTCAATTGTTTATTTCAACTTGGAAATTCAACTTGTTCGGAAGGTAAAAAAAGGATATTTTTTTGGGAAACTAGTGCTAAATACAATTTAAAGCTACGAGAAATTATAGAAATACATTACAAAACAAATTTGTGTATAATTTTGTGGAAGTTGCCAAAACCCCCCAGGAAAGAGGAATTGTTGGCTATTTTTGTGAAAAATTTTGAAGGGCTGAGAAAATTTTATTTCTTCTTAAAGAAATATTTTTGGTGAAATAAAAACAATGAGAAATGTTGGTGGCAACATAAATTTTAAGAAAATTTGGTGGAAAAAAAGTTGCTAGAAATTTTGGTAAAACAAAAGATAAAAAAGTTGCTAGAAATTTTGGTAAAAAAAAGATAAAAAAGGTGTTAGAAATTTTGGTTAAAAAAGATGATTTGTACCCATTATTTCAGCTTATTAAATTTTCCAAAGAAAAATATTGTTTGAGTGTAAAAATACTTTTTAAATAATATTCCATATAACTATTTTGTAGAAAGGGTGGACAAGCTTAATAATAATTCTGAAAGGTATCTTTCGTAAAAATGTTGCCAGCACGAGAATTCTCTTGTTCTTCAGCCTATAACATCTAAAATTACGCTTTGTATTTGCGAGCACCATTTGCATGGATTTTACTTTGAGAAAATTCTTCCTCATTTTTCTCACCAATGCGGAATTCGAAAATAGTTGTACAAAAAATATTTGTACAACTTGTTCTATGGGAATTTCATTGTGAACATGTTTAAACAAAAATCTTTTATTCTCAGGACCGAAGCTGTGCCAAGATATTGTCAAATGTTGGATTACAGAGCACAATAGGATTAATAGTTTTAACACAAATGGAACGCTCTTGAGTGACAAGAATACAATTTCATGGGATAGCGTCATTAGTATGTAATGTTTCTTTTTTCCAAAAAAGATGTAGCAAATTTCCTCCCAGATCCGTTACAGTACATTTGATGGTAAATATAGGTAATATCAGCCGATTTTGTCAACCCAATGAGACTTGGAATTTGGAAGAATCATTAATTGATTACACTTCCTGCCTTTTCCCAAACAATAACACGCCAGATGGAGTAAGTTTAGATGTGGCTAATTGTAAGATATTCCAGTTTTCCTGATATAACTAAAAAAGGAAATTATTATCATTGTAAATATGCGTGGAAATATTGGATTGAAATTTGTATCCCTTCCATAGGACCATCTAATAGCAATGAAGGAAATGATAAGGTACACCCTATTTATAGGATCTCTATCCTCCCTACTCTTCCTCTTCACAGCCCTTTACCTCTTCTCCCGCTTCAAGTAAGTTCAAAATAAAGAAAATCCAATTCTCAAGTATGTAATTGTAACAAAAGTTTAGGGGAGAAATTTTTCTACATAAAAGGATTTCTTCAAACAATTTTTCGGACAAATATCCCTGATAAAGGAGTTTTTGGGGAACTGCTATAATTATACGTTACCGCCCCACCCGTTGTCCTGTAATGGCGGTTCCCTTAAATATTGCCAAGATCTTCTGAATGGTTTGTAGGAGCTGGACGAGCTATGGCAATAATTCTAAAAGATGCTGCTTTCAAATTCTTTATTGTTCACATTCTTTTTAGGTTTTCAGGGAGGGATTAATTTGTAAAAATGTTATTTTCTCTGTGGAAACAATCGAATCCACATCCCACTATATCTTTTCCTTCCATTGAGAGGATAAAAAAAGCGATTTTGAAAACCAAAATTATAAGATCTTTCAGAGTTTTTATAGCTCATGGAGCTACGTATTGCGAGCCGTTCAAAAGATACAAAGAGGGCAAGCTTCAAGAGTTCCCCCATTACAGGAGAATGGAGTGGTTTGGTATTATACGGTACGGTGGATTATTATTACTGTTTAAAGATTATTTTGTTATTAAAAGTTGTTTAAAAAAAACTGGCTTGGTCCTCTCTTAACGTTTTTTGTATTTCCATTGCTTTTAATAAGGGCGTCATGATATTTTATGGATTTACGGAATCCCACATGTCTAAGTTAGCCTCGAAAAGCCAATAGTGGCGAATTTCAAGCTTGTTAGTTTTCAGGATGAAAATGTGGAGCTAATGGAGTCATTGATATTATTGAATTTTAAAAGGGCGATCCGCTGCAATCGAATTACTATTCATATGCATTTAATGACTGCCCTCGCCCTCAAATGTTGCGTCCTTATATTGATTTCCGACCCCACGTCCTTCAGTGAAAAATATTATTACAGAAATGTGGTAAGTTGAAATTAAAATTTAAAGCTTTGATGTTTGCAAATGTAATTTTTTGCTCTCCGTGTTTACAATAGGACTGGATATGCAAGCTGGTAATCCTTGTGCAATTGTATACGTATTTGGCCTCTGTAAACTGGATGTGCATCCAGGGACATTACTTGAATTCCAAATCGTCAACGGATATTTTTGAGAGGAGACAAGGGCTCAAATTTTACTATCTCTTTGGTTGGGGTAAGAAATTAGGATTTTGAGAGTACTCACTTGAAATCACTCAAATATGAAAATTTTAAAAATTTCAATAATAGGGTTTCCATTGATTTTTGTGCTTCCTTGGCTCGTCGCTATGAGGATCCACCACGACGTTCCATGTTGGAGGAAATATAGCGAATTGAAATTAATTTGGATCATTGTCGTGCCCATGTTTATTATATTGCTCGTAAAATCTTAAAATTTAATTTAAATTCAAAATTTGCAATAGATAAGTTTTTGTTATACTTTTAAGTATAGCGGTTTTTTTGAATTTTTAGATTAATCTGGCATTCCTTGTAAATATCATCAGAGTTCTTATCCAAAAGGCCAGGATTACAACGCATATTGTTGAGTTGACGCATTGCAAGTGGGTGGCAAATTTATTGTCGAAAAATCGTTTTAAGTTTTGGTTTAAAATTTAGAATTAAGTTTAAATTTAAATCTAAATATTGGTTTCAAATTTAGTCTGAAATTGGATCAAAAGTTTGGTCAACAATTTTTTTAAAATTAGGTGACATTTTAGTCCTTTTTTGGGTCGAATATTGGGCAAAAACAATTGGCAAAAATATTTAGTTAAGAAATGTGGTAAAACAAAGGGGAAAAAATAGTTCCTGAAATCCTGTGAAATTGTTTTTGCTCAAATGTGGGAATTCTTGACCGAAGTTTATCCAAAATGTTCAAAATAACACTCAAATTAGTCTAAATTTTAAATCTCCTGCATTTTGCCAAATCAGCGTTCATTTCATAGCAATTATGAAACTCTCTCTAAAAAATGTGTACAATTTAAATTTTGCAGACGAGCCTCAAAAGCCACCGCTATTCTCTTCCCTCTCCTTGGGATAAATAATTTAATATTCTTTTTTAACCCTGGCGGGAGCTGGGTAGTTTATTACATGATGACTAACGCCATTCTCCAGCCTCTACAAGTAAATTAATAAATAAAATTGCATTACATTTTCTCATCAAAAGTTCCCATTGCTTCATTTGTGCTAAAAATTCGTTTTGATCCTTTTTTATAGGGGATTCTGGTTTCCATCTTCCATTGTTTTTGTTGCCAAGATATTAGAGACTGCATTCGGAGGGAGTACTGGAGATTCTCAACCCGGCGAAATGTCAACTCTTCCATTAAATATAACTCGAGAAGAAACTTTGTTACTCTCCACTTTCGAAGGAAACCACCAGATTCGGAAGAATCCCTTGGTAATGTTGACAATGCTCTGTTAGAAACTGGTCCAACTACCGTTTGATCTCTGTTCGTGTAAAAATTGGTGTGACAAATAAATTGGTGAGCCTATAGAAAAATTGCCAAACATATTTAAGATATTTAAAGCGTGTATAACAAAACTGGAATGAATAAAATTGAGTACCCTGGATTAAAGCGATTTCCACTTCAAAAGGGAAAAAAATCCTGGATAAAATGTTTCTGTAACATTTTGTTTTCGAGAAACGTTTTCTCATTCGATTGTTTCCATCTTATAGCGTGGGGAGAATGTATGGATACATTTTCTTTCATCTTTCCTTTAAAATTCTGTACACTTCGTGTATTTTTTACGCTCTAGATGAGCTTAAGATGACGATGGTTTTCATTTTATCCTCAAATTTTCGTTCCCCTAACAACATTTTTTTCAAACAAATGTTACTCACAAATCCGCTCCGGTCTGGAAAATTTCAATTACATGTGTGTGGAAACCATTATTAGGAAAATCTAAGACGAGTTTTTTTCTTCTCAGAAATGAATGAAGAAATTTCTTTTGAAGGTTTTCTCAGCAAGGAAAAATAAAAGGAACTCATCGGAACTGCCGCCTGGAGGTCCAAAGTGTTGTTCTGTTATGGGGGACCCTTAAATATTCTCCTACTTGTATCTTCAGAACTGTTTCAGACTGGGGGGAACTACAAGGGCTCGTGTTAAATTTTTGTAAAAATGATATATTCAACAGGGGAACCTGTTAAATTTTAACAGGTTTCCGAGTGCCAAGATTTTGGTGTGGGATCCTGTTGATTTTCAAAATTATTTTTTAGAGTGTAATGCGAGAGAGAGTAAACCAGTGATGATGAAAAGAACCACACATCGATCGTTATTACGACTACTACTAGATCTATACCTTCCACCTGCAAATCGTGTTTTGAATTTTTTTAAAATTCGGAAAATTTTGGTTTAAATTCAAAAATCAGAATTTGAAATGGCGCTCAACTAACCCTGTACTTAAGAAGCTGATCTGCAGTCACATGATGGGCAATGTCATCGAGCTGCTATGGTAAAATTTTGTAAGCATATGAAGCAGTTAAATATGCTTTCAGAAAAATCTACCGGACCATTACAATTTTGAGTAAAGTTTCAAGGGTTTAAAATAAAGTAAAAATTCTTTTTATCTATTAAACAGACATTTTTGACTTAAAATCCCTATAGATATGACTTATGACAGGGTTATTCAGCTATACAGGGTAAATACTATGAATACAATGCATTTTATGCGCTCTAAAAGTCCCCCCCCAAAGCCGTTTTTTACATACTCATGAAACTTCGAAAACCCTCTGTTGAGCGCCATGTAAACCTCTGATTTTTGGATTTCGACCAAAATTTCAAAATTTCACGAATTTAAAAAAATTCAGAACGTGATTTGCAGGAGGAAGGTATGTGTTGGGGTAGTCCGGGAAAGGTGTTCTAACATATTATTGAAAAAAATCGAAGATTACGGGGTTAGTATTTTTACTTCGGCCTCCTTCAAGATAAACAACATGTTGCTATATGAAAAAGTAGGAAAATATTTCCTTGAATTTTATTTTTCTTGTACGAAAAACTTTTCTGGAAATAAATTCAAATTTTATTGGAAATAATCAATATTTCGTAAAAATGTTGAAATTAGAAATAACTTTTAAAAAATTCTGTGCTACCCATCCAAGGAACTTATTGATAATTTTTTCAAGCTGGGAAAATCGATGTTTTCTCAATCTTTTACGTCGCTCAGATTTCCAATTTATTTCCTGATTGAAAATGTTTCTTTGAAAAATTCAAGCATTTTTCTTTCCCAATACTTTTATCATTTTTCCACAAGGCATTGGTGCATAATTTGATTTTGAAACTTGAATTTTACGTAAATAAACACACAAGTAAATCTCATCCAAAGATTTTCTGTCCACTTTGATGAAATACCCTGATATTTTTCAATAAGCAAATCCACGCCATTTGTTCGAGTTTGAGCAGGAAATTTAAATTTAAGTAATGGCTGGTCAAATATTTTCATCCTATGTTCACCATATAGGAGCCTTTGTGGCCGCCGATGTGCAATCTCTTAACTTTGTCTGAATGGCAGTATTTCATTTTTTCAGAGGTAAGGAGTTAATGGGATTAACTCTTTGGTAAAAATCAAAATGTTTAGCAAACATTACACAGTTATTTTTGTTACAGTGATTTTTCGTTGTCATAAATTATGACTCATAATCCAAACCAAAAGTGATGGTTTCCTGAAAATTAATGAATTTTGGTACATTGCAAAATTATAACTACACTCAACGTAGAGTGAATTTGGTAGATTCTGAAAGATAAGGTTTTTACCTTTCAGAATTTTGCCCACACGATGTTTTACTTTCACATGGACCGCCGAAGATAGTTGGGGCTGAGTATGAGTCACTGTCACTGGTGTATAAAGACCTAAGACTGGGTCACCTGTACGTACCTTGGATTTACCCAAATTAAGGGTACACTTTTATACCCCCATAAAACACGCCCCATTGTGTCTACGAGTGCGCAAATTGATTACTATCTTGGACACAGCCAATATTTGAGAGGAATGTGCAAATCCAAAGTTTCTTTCAAGGTTTTTAACTAAGGTAGACCTTAGTTAAATCCATGAAAATTCAGAGCAGGTCCATCACCTTTCTCACGATTTTAACAATTCACATGATAAATACATAGAGAGCATTGTGAAAAGTCCTTTCCTATCCACCCACTCCCGACGATCAGAAAGCTTTACTTTTGAAATCAAGGGCTATTTCCAAACGATTAGCCTGCCTCTTTAGAAAGTAATTATTATATGAGTGTTTTTGCCACAACTTTACTGTGAGGAGAAAACTTGAATAATATCCAATGCATGACAAAATAATAAATAAATGGAGTAAAACAAAATCCTCTCAAAAATCTAAATGAACAAATAATAATATTTTAAAATGAAACGAGTTTGCTTCGTTAATTGAGAATCAACAATAATTATATGTAATAAAGTTTCCGGTTTTTTCAATGCTGAAAGTTTTTCTCACGTCCCTAAATATGTAAATAGACAATGGTTTTTTAATAGCGGCGTCCAATAACCCCCAGGAATGATTTCCTATGGAAATTGCATCGAAGAGCAAATGACATTTAAATCTCCGCTGAATTTGTGTGTGCGCATTAAAGGAAATGAGGGGAAAAGCTTAGGCAAGAGAAAGGCCCCTTTGTTGTTTACCTTCCTTTTCCTTTTCTCTTCCACCTCACAATTAGCTTCAATTCGATGGAGAGCGGATTTTCACTTAATTTTTGTACAGATGAACCTATAAGACGCTTGGGTAGATTTGTTTTCGGATTTAAATCCATGACAGCGGATCTACGCTTTAAGCATCAAAATGGACATAAGAGGCAGTTTAAAGGGATAAGTAAAAACATCTTGTGTTGGTTACGAAACCTTTTCAAATCGTCCTCTTCGGATTGGCTCATGTTTAAAGTTCCACCCATTAATAACTTGTAATTTCTAGACTTTGGCTAAATACGGGGAAACACAGAAAGTGAAGGAGAAATTAAAGGCAATATGTGACAATTGGGTCATGGTCCTCTTAACATGTGCCACTCACTCAGGCAGTTGAAGTGGCCAATCAATTTGGCTCCGTCATTTCCACAGCTCCAGTTTTAATTTTCTAGGAGCAGCTAAATAGTTATTATTGGAAAGGTCACCGTATTTCGTATAAATTGGAAAGGGTATGCCGCTTTTCAATTTGACTGGTAATTCCGAGGGATTTAATTTATGAATGAGTGGATGGTGAAGGATGAAGTTTTTTGGTTTATTTTTTATAGGTTTTACACTCAACGGTTGGGATGCTTTACTACTGGATTTAAACGTTTGGAATTCGTATCATTAGAATTATTGCGAAGTGTTCAAAGAATGTTTTGGAATTCACTTCTTATGTGGCCTTGGGATGTTTTTAAATTGATTTTTTATTCAGACTTGGGATATTTTCGAATTAATTTTCATAAAGAGACTTGGGATGTTTTCAAATTGATTTTTTATTTAAGTCTTGCGACGTTTCAAATTTAAGCCTTAAAATGAGCTTTGTTTCGAACTGAAACTTTACAATTGGAACCTTGGAGATATTTGAGATGTTGTGATAACACAAGTATTAAATTAAAATTATAGACTAAAGAGGGAATTTGAAAGCAGTCAATTCATGTAACTTGAACGTGGGAATTTCTTTATAACTCCTCCAGCCAATTGGTTTTTAACCCACTCATCCAGAATGACTCAAGTATCTCATCGTAACATTAATACGAACTGACGTCAGCTATTGAATGAAATAAATCCTAATCCACTCCACCTATGTGAGAGCTAAAAAGGCTAAAATCTTAAAGATCAAGGGTTTTCTATTTTATGAAAAAAATCAGTTTGAAGAGCTACCATGGCATTTTTTATTGATAAATTAAGCATAAAATGTTACCAAAAAATAATGTAGGATTTCGTCGGCTAAAGTCCAAAAGGAGCTATATGCAGAAATCGCTTAAACGGGAATTAGCATGTACTACCATGTATA
>JAQFXU010002157.1:0-22509 GCA_034693705.1 Spatulosminthurus flaviceps
TCCTCGACTTTTTAAAGCCGTTTTTAAGACCTTAATAAGGACTTTTTCGGCTGGACATAATGAAAGAATAAAAATTAGTATTTTTTAACTAAGATAAGCCTACAAAATGCTTCCAAAACTTTAAAATGAAATAATTATTAAAATCCGGGTTCAAGCGGGATCGGGTACCGGGAACGGCTTGTAGATCCCATAAATGGAAACCCGTTGGGAACGGGTCTTGATAAGGTATCAAAAACGGGACTCGGGTACAGCAATATAAGCCCGAAAATTTCGGGTCCAAACTGGGAACGGGTGCTGCGTAAAATAATTTTATTCGGGTTTCTGTACGGTCGGGAACGGGTTCCTCAGAATTTGTACCCATTGCGCACACTATTCTCATCAAATGAAAGTCAAAGTCAGTGATTTTTTATTTGAAAGAATTTTTGTTTGTGAATTTATGTAAAAAAAATTTTTATCCCAAGTCTATAATGCGCTCTTCATTCGGATTTTTGGTAATTTTGCAATAAGTAAAACCATTCGTTGTGCCAAGTCAGAATAGACTTATTTCCCCTTGTGGTTCAATTCATTTTCGACCAAAGTCGAAGTGTATTATTTAAAATAGGTAAAATGATTTTTTAAAGCATATTTACAATTTACATCGTTTTTGAAAATTTTTCCCTCCCTAGGTTTTCCATAGGGGCTATGAACGGGCTCTAAGTGCAATTGCTCACAATGTATTTCAACGTCCGACAATCTTTCTTTGAAACTCCTGAGTTAAAAAGTGCTTGGACATTGTAACTCGCAAAAAATTTAAAAAAAGTCCAAAACATGTAGATTCTTTTAGACTGACCAAGAATTGCTTAAAATGTTGTATGGCTATACAAAATGATAACCAATTAAGCAAACTAAGCTGTTGGGGTGGACCTATTTTTTACACTATGATATGATTGACTCGGATTTTCATGTGGTGGATGTCATTCGACAGAGCTTTTCAACCGTACCTACCGTATTTCCGTACGGGTAGTGGTTTCTGAGCAATTAAATGGAAAAATTATGCTAAATTTTCATCACGAACACCATATTTTATCATAATTTTACCCCTCCAGATCCGAAACGTCCTTCTGTTATGGATGGAATCTTACAAATTATTATATTATTTGCCCTGATTGTATCTTCTGAATGCCTCAACGTAGCTCCATGCGATTTAAAAATTCGAAAAGATCTTAAATTTTCCTTTTCGAATCACTACTGCCTGTTTTCCAGCTTTTAAGGGAAAGAAGATAAAACGTGGTGAAAATAGGAAGAATTACCACATTGTTCTGTGCAAACGTAAAACTTCCCCCAATAATATATTTTAAGCCTCGTCATCCCACACAGATATGTGGTAGGTACGTTTGAAAAGGGCTTTCCGATTATACCTACCACATCAAAACCCGAGTCTGGCATTTGGGGGGTCCACATTCTCAGTTTTATCTAATAGGATCCGAATTACATTTTTACGGCCCTAGTAATTTACCCCTTTTTAATTTCGTTTCACCTGAAAATGTTTTTTGCAATAATTTTTTTTTTTGGGTGAAAAGTTTTAGCGAAGTTTTTAAATTATGTGCACTTTTCAAAACAAAATTAAAATTGGCTTTATGCTTCCTAAATGGGACAACACGGTCCAGTCGATTCCAGAGCTAAAGCCATTTAATCGAAATGCATCAAAAAACTTTTGAAATTACTACATTTTTCAACTCGTTTGAAGGCAGAAAAGTATTGGGAGGTTAAATAATGAGTGGCATTGATGTCTTACAATTAAACTTGCTTTATTTCGCAATGCAAGGTAAAATTTACGCAGTTTACTGCTTACTTACAGTCAACTACATCTTTCCGGTCTATTTGCATATGGAAATTAATTGCGTACAGGTTATTTTAAAATAAACTTGTGGAGTGTCAAAATTATAGATATTTTATAGACATTTTCTAAATAATTGTAAGCTCTTGCAAGGATATTCATAATTTTGGCCAGGACAAATATTGAGATGTACTCCAACTTTACTAATCTCACTTGGTCACATAATTACGCCGTATCTATCTTACATCTTACTAAACGAGTGGTCAGTGGAACCGAATCTTGTAAATTGCATGATCGCCTCTAAACCCAAACAGCACACCAACAAAAAAATGCCATTTATGAAGAAAAATATGATGTTAGTTATTTTTCTGAAAAATTTTAATGGAAATTGAAAAACGTTGAAGTGTTCAAATTTTCACATCCGCACCCGAAAAACCCCCAGCGAAGTCCCTTGGACGGAATTTTTAGGGGTCAACGTAAATTTGGTTATTTGTAATTTTTTTGTATGAGAATGTGTTCCTAGTTTCCCAGGAAATATATTCCCGGTAATTTTCAAGGAATAATTTAGAATGATTAAAAAAGGTTTTCACAGATGCGGGTGATAATGGCAAAAACAAAATAGAGATTTTTGTGCTCCCACCTAGTAATCGCGTTGCTCGTAAACCTAGCATCCGATTTAATTTGGTCCACGTCCGTGCTACATTTTAAAGATCCCAACTATCAATTTGCCTCTAAGCAGACCCTGACGAAGAAATTGTTGAAGTGACGTCGAACCTGAGTTTTTTTTAGGAATAAAAACTTAAATATCAAGAGGGAAAATGCTTGGAGCGCTATAGTGGCATCTCTCTAAAGTGGCAGAATTTCTGGGATCCCTTGGATGTCACTATATAGAGAATATACTGTACTTTTAAATCTATAATCCACAAATCAGTATCATTCGAAAGGGTAATACAGAAATATGCAAATGTGGAACAAGTAATCCCCCAAACTTCGTGACTTACAAAATGTGAACCTTCACAGTGAATTAACTTCTCCCAAGTCAAACCTCTCCTGCCGTCTCTCCCTCAACATTTCCTACTTTGTATTCTTTCCTTTATTTTAAATTGTATTTTCATTTGAACATCATTGTATGGAAATATAAATTATTCACAATTCCTAATTCTTATAAATTATTACTCTGAAGAGTACATTTTTGCATTAAATGTAAAAAAGACAATAGCAACATAAAACTCCTTTCCCTTTGTAAAAGCTTATGGCTCAACCATAAAACTGATACTTATGCCATGAATATTGTTAAAAATTCACAAACTTTGGGGCAACTTTTTAAGTTATTCACTGTAAAAACATCTCACTCCTCTCATGTTTTTCCAGTACAAGGAATCTGATTCTTCAAAATCATGTTATTTCCTACGGTGTTTTCAGCTATCCTGGTTTTCGCGTCTGCAGCTCCCCTAGGTAAGTACAAATAGTCAGCTGAACTTAAACAAAGTCAAAAAAATAAATATATATTTAATTCCGTTTCTTCAAGATTCCTACTACTACTCTGATTCAGAGGAAATTGAAGAAGAAGGAGACCCGATGGAAGACGACATTAGATTTCCTCCGGGCACCGACCTTCGAAATGCCATAATGCCCCTAACATACCGTTGGCCAAACAAGACAGTTATTTGTGAATTCGACAAAAGCTTTAGTATTTGTTTAGAAATTCTTTTCAAATTCTTCTTTCAAAGAAATAGTCAAGACATCAAATACATGTGGAATTAAAATAATTTCTAGTCAGTATTTAAGTTTGAACTGGTGCATCGCACTAGATCGGTACTCGTGTACCTGCGGGTATTCGGCTACGGGTATGGATAAATAAAGAAACAATTTTGAGATACAAAAAAATACCCGACAGTAGCGGGTACAGCTTTTAGTAAAGGCCATATTTGACCCGAATAAAAACGGGTACGGGTTTTCGTCTTGAAGGCTTTGGGTAGTACCCAAACGGGTAGGGGCATCAAATTTAAAATATATATACCCGTACCCGTTTATTTCCGGAACCATTTTACATTTAGTAAGTAAAACCCTATTGCTCTGCATTTCCTACCCGTTGGTTCCGAGTACCTGAATATGTACGGGTACTCGGAATATTCTGGGTAAATTTTGGGTACGGGTACATTTCGAGTACGGGTTCGTGGTTCTTGAAATAATATCGGGTATGGGTGCCTGTAATACATATGTATATACCCGGATATACGTCGGATACGGGTACGGGTGAAGGTACAGATTTTCAATATACCTAGTGTAGTCAACGGGTACGGGTCGTAGCCGGGTGTTGGGAGCGGGTTTGGTAACGGTTCGGATACAAGCTTAAGCTGTTCCCACTCAATGGGTCCGGAACGGGTACGTCAGAATTTCGAACCCAATTTTTTGGGTGCAGGTGGGATTAGGAACGGGTTCACCACAGCGTACTACGGGCAGAGGTCCGTATGGGAACGGGTACAAAGGATTAAACCCGTTTAAGGAATCAGTCATTTTCAAAATGCGCATTTTGCAATATTTTCATTACTTTATGAGATCTTGAAATATAAAATGATCTTAAAAGACGATTTTCCATCGAATCAGATTGGAAAATTCATTTCAATTGTTAAATTTTGGCGATTACAAAACCGGGTACACACGGGTTTGGGTCCGGGTACAGTGGGTCGTTCCCATACATATGTTCAAAGAGGGAACGGGTTTTGGCATATGTTGCTAGTTTCGGAACTTGGGTACACGGGAAAAAACCCATAACTTTCGGGTACAAATGTGGGAACGGGTACCGCAAATCTTGTACCCATTGACTACACTAAATATACCCGAAGATTTATTTGGCTTCGGGTACAACAATTTAGTACCCATGCGATGCACTAATTCGAACCAAAGAGTGAATTTGCTATGTCAGTAAAAACAGTTTCTAATCCTCTTTTTTTCTCACAAATTATTTCCAGGTTCGTGGGAGATTGCTCAAATGTGGGTTGAATATAAAGAAATATTTAAAACCACATGTGTAAAGATGGTTGGACGGAAAGGAGAAAAGGACTATGTGTACATTCAAAGGGGTAAGAAAGGTTCGGGATGTCATTCCGAAGTGGGTAGAACTGGTGGAAGGCAAATATTGAATTTAGAGCCTCCCCGCTGCTTGGAGGATGGAAGACCTGCACATGAATTGCTACACACCATTGGTCTCTACCATGAAATTTCCCGCTACGATAGGGACGAGTACGTCACCATCAATTGGACAAATATTCAAGACGGTACTTGCGACGCCTTCTCTTCAAATACGTTTTTAGCACTTTTATAATTATTTCTGTTCTATAAGTTGTGTGTCAAATAATACGGACTAAATTGTCAGGCAAGGAAGGAAACTTTATGAAGTACTCGGAGACCAACATGGATACCTACGGAGTGCCCTATGGATACGTCAGCCTCATGCACTACAAGTGGAATGCCCTTGCCATTGATCACACGTACCACACTGTTAAAGCTAAAAAAGGAAATCCTAAACTTGGAAATACTCACCTTACTCTTTACGACATAAATAAAGTCAACCTCATGTACAATTGCACACAAAAAAGGGCTGAGTTTTGAAAGAGGGGGGACAAAACGGATTTTGAAACCCGAAAAATGTTCTAACAAAATGACGGTCTAAACATGGCGGGAAAAAGTGGCAGTCAAAATGGTTGGAAAAATGACGGCCGAAGAAAATACATGGTACATTTATGGTAAAACAAAGTGTTTAACGAAATAAAAGCGCAATAAAGCGTTCCCAAATTGTTAAAAAAAGTTGGAAAAACTAATTTCAGTGGCAAAGCCTTTATTGTTTCTCTGGCACAGTGTAGCTTCATATAGGTAAACGTATATTTCTACACAAAATATATTAAGCTCGAAAAAAAACAATGGCAACATAAAACACCATTTCAAACTCCTTCCCCTTTGTAAAAGCTCATGGCTCAACCATATCGCTGATACTTATGCGATTATTATTGTTAAAAATCAACAAACTTTGGGGCAACTTTTCAAGTTATTCACTTTAAAAAAATCTCCCTCCTCGGACGGTATTCCCAGTACAAGTAATATGGTTCTTCAAAATCATGTTATTTCCTACGGTGCGGTGTTTCTAGCTATCCTGGTTTTCGCATCTGCTGCTCCCCTAGGTAATACGTACAAATTTCCAACTCAACTTATACATGTAAAAAAAATCAAATGTGTATTTAATTCAATTTCTTCAAGATTCTTACTACTACTATGATACGGAGGAAATTGAAGAAGGAGACCCGATGGAAGACGACATTAGATTTCCTCCTGGCACCGACCTTAGAAATGCCATACTGCCACTAACATACCGTTGGCCAAACAACGAAGTTGTTTATGAATTCGACAGCGGCTTTAGTATTTGTTTAAAAATTCTTTTCAAATCATAGAAATAGTTGCTTAGTTGAATTTAACTAACGAGGCATGTATTTTTGCTGTAACCCTTCAATCTTCAATTTTTCTTCAAAATATGTTTAGAACACCTCCTTACTGCCAGCCTGATCCATACCTTCCACCTGCAAATCGAGTTGTGAATTTTTTTTAAAATTCGTGAAATTTTGGTGGAAATCAAAAAATCAGAAATTTAAATGGCGCTCAACACTAGGATTTTGAAGTTTAAGAGCACTGCGCTGCTGTGGCAAAGGTATCATCGCTAATATAGACAAACACAATTACCGGGATGTTAATACTCGTAAATATACTAAATAAAGGCTCAATAAATTCATGCGTACGTAGTGCAACAACCCCAGCAAGTGAAGTTGCTACCGGAGAGCATTGTGATAAGGTAGCAACGTAAATCAAGTCGAATACTATGTTTACGACGCCTCGTGTAAGCTACGCTTGTTAAAAGCTGAAACCAAGAATTTTTGGAAAATAAGTGATTTTTAGCAGGTAGGGACTCGTTAAACTTCAAAATCCTAGTGTTGAGCGCCTTCTAAATTTCTGATTTTTTGATTTCCACCAAAATTTGCAGGTAGCAGGTATGGATCGGGGTAGTAGTAGGAAGGTGTTCTAACATATTTTGAAGAAAAACCGAAGACTAATTTCTAGTCAACTCTGAAAATTTGAACCAAAGAGCGAATTGGCAATATTGGTAAAAAACAGTTACTGATCCTCTTTTTTTCTCACAAATTATTTCCAGATTCGTATGATATATCTGTAATGTATTCTGCCTGGTCTGACATATTTGAATACACATGTCTAAAGTTTGTGTCACGGTACAAAGAGGAGGACTATGTGTACGTTCTAAAGGGTAAGAAAGGTTCCGGATGTCATTCCAAAGTTGGTAGAGTTGGTGGAAGACAAATATTGAATTTAGACCCTTCCCGCTGTTTCACTAATGGAATACTTGCACATGAAATGCTGCACTCCATTGGTCTCTACCATGAACAATCCCGCTACGATAGGGACGAGTACGTCATCATCAATTGGAAAAATATTAAAGACGGTATTATTGGAATTTATGTGTTTTTTTTTATTATTATTATTATTTGCGAGCTTTCGAGCAACCACTGTGCTCATCCTCAGGCAAACTAATTACAACTGACATTCATAACTCTATTTTATAAATTACTACTTTTTAAAAATTACATTTTTTGGAAATTAAATTTTTTTAATAAATTACTTATTTTCTAATTCTTTAACTCCAAACCTTAAAAATTTAAAAATTAAGACGGTACTTGCGACGGCTTTTCCTGAAATGCGTTTTAGCACTTTTATAAATATTTCTTAAGTTGCCTGTCAAATAATACCAACTAAATTGTCAGGCAAGGAACTAAACTTTATGAAGTACTATGAGACCAACATGGATACCTACGGAGTGCCCTATGGATACGGTAGTCTCATGCACTACAAGTGGAATGCTCATGCCATCGATAGCAACGAACACACTATTAAAGCTATATCTGGAGATCCTCAACTTGGAAATGATTACCTTACTTATTACGACTTGGAAAAAGTCAACCGCATGTACAATTGCACAGTACCCTGGTAACAAAATAAGCTGGCTAAAACTTTTATAAAAAACGATGAGTAGCGTCAAACTAATTAAATACTATTCAAACTATCCTGTGTTGAATAAATTGTTACGCATTCTCATCTAATGAAAGTCAAAGTTATTGAAGTTTTATTTGATAGAATTTTTGTTTTTGAATTTATAATATTTGCAAAAACAAATTTCACCACAAGCCTTAAATGCGCTCACCTACTGGATTTTTTGTAATTTTGCAATAAAAAAAACCCTTCCTTGTGTCAAGTGGAGAATCTCCACGATGATAACTGAAATATATATACAGAGGACAGAGTAGAAGTAAGTTGGAAATTCATGCTCTACCCCATTTTAATTCGTAACTTATTTCTACACTGTCACCTATATTTCAGCCATTTTTTATGGCTTTTATGCTCCGTGAGTCACGGCAATTTTAAGTGAACTATTACGGTTCATTGACCAGTGGCGAGCCGGTAGAATAAGTCGCTTTTAAGGGCTTCCCCATGTTTATTAGATATTATGAACTTTTAAAAATATTACCGTATTTGCTGGCTCCCAGTCCAATACATTGTGAAATTGGGGGTAGTGCAGTCAACGGGTACGGGTCGTACCCGAGTTTTGGGTACGGGAACTGGTTTGGGAACGGTTCGGGTACAAGCTTATGCTGTTCCCACTCAGTGGGTCCGGAACGGGTACGTCAGAATTTCGAACCCAATTTTTTGGGTGCAGGTGGGATTGGGAACGGGTTCACCAAAGGATAATAATGGCAGAGGTCCCAATGGGAACGGGTTCGAAGGATGAAACCCGTTTGAGGAATCACTCATTTTCAAAATGTGTATTCTACAATATTTACATTACTTTATGAGAACTTGAAATGTAAAATGATTTTTCATCGACTCAGATTGGAAAATTCATTCGAATTGTTAAATTTTGGCGATTCAACACAGGCGATTCATTTGGGTACACACAGGTTTGGGTCCGGGTACAGCGGGTCGTTCCCATACATATGTTCGGAGAGGGAACGGGTTTTGGGATAGGTTGCTAATTTCGGGACTTGGGTACATAGGTAAAAACCCATAATTTTCGGGTACAAATATGGGAACGGGTGCGTGGGTAGTGCTTTTCCTTGGGTATCGGTTGGGTTTGGAACGGGTATCGCAAATCTTGTACCCATTGACTACACTAATTGGGGGTGAATGTTTAAAATTGCATACTGTTAGGACACCTCACAGTACCATAGACTGTTATAATTCTGAACGCTTTTGATTTTGAATTGTTTTTATTTTTTTCAGAATCAACAACTAATTAGCTGTGATGACCAATACAAAATACACATAAGAAACAAGGCAAATATAAAGTGTTACCTAATATTTAGATAGGGCAACGTAAGAGGCCCTTAGTTATTGCATCGATTATTATTGCATCGGTGTATAATTATTATGCCTTACTACAACACTTTTTGACAAAAATGTTCAATTTAGCGATCTTTTCATCAAACCGGGATCTTGGAATTAATAAGTGAAAGCACATGACCCATGAAAAATCAAACTTCAATTATTTTAGTTTCAAACGTACCTTTGGCTGAAATGATTCCTATACAAGAACGAACGAATTATTCCCGTTCGACGAACGGGTACCTTCACTTGTCTGAAATATGTATGCACCCGAGTACAGTGGATCCGATTTTAAATGTACCCGAACATCTATTTGGTACGGGTATGACGTTTTCGTACCCATGCGGTGCTCTATAGCCAAGCTGTTACGGAATTATTCCCAACAACGCCATTTTTTGTACTTAAAGCTGCATCTCCCGAACTAATGGAGGGATTTGACTCATTTTCGAACTAATATGTTCAGAATCCTCGCTAATTCCTCGTGCCAACGGCACTCGGATAACGCTGTTGCTTTATAATAATAATGTTTTGTGCTTACGTTTTCCCCGTGAACTTACTCATTATATTTTTTCAACAACATTATATATTTCAATACAATTTTTCCACCCGACCAATTTTGTGGTAATTTAATCACATTACCACAAGATATACAAATGATGTGACCGAAAATAAATTGGGTCAGAAAATTACAGGATATAGTTTTTCAATGTGTGAGGTTTGAAAAGCGCCATTTTGAATCCCTCTAATTTGTTCTTGAGTGCACCGGGTTTGGCGATTGTGAGAAAAACTTCCGAGTGGCATTATATCATCTGATGAAATGCTTGAGCAGGCCGACAATATGCCTAACGACGAACTCCACGAATTCTGGAGTTGAGCTTTGGCCTAACGTGTACATTGACCCCGCTCGAATTCCGTCCCATTCATCTCGAGGCGAAGAATCTTTCCATATATTTCATTTTTAATCTTGACCAGCCTCCAATCATTCCTAATTCTTAGAATTATCGCTCTTGTTTGGTAAAATACCCAAAACTTCCAATCGAACAGTTTTACATTAAATGTAAAAAAAACAATGGCAACATAAAACACCATTTCAAACTCCTTTCCCCTTGTAAAAGCTTATGGCTCAACCATAAAACTGATACTTAAATGCGATGATTATTGCTAAAAATCAACAAACTTTGGGGCAACTTTTCAAGTTATTCACTTTAAAAACATCTCACTCCCCTCATGTTTTCTCAGTACAAGGAATCTGATTCTTTACATTCATGTTATTTCCTACGGTGTTTCTAGCCATCTTGGTTCTCGCGTCAGCGGCTCCCCTAGGTAAAAGTACAAATTTCAAGCAATTACTCTGCTCAACTTATACATGTCAATAAAATAAATGGATATTTAATTCTGTTTCTTCAAGATTCCTACTACGATTATGATTCAGAGGAAATTGAAGAAGAAGACCCGATGACAGACGACATTAGATTTCCTCCTGGCACCGACCTTAGAAATGCCATACTGCCCCTAACATACCGTTGGCCAAACAACGAAGTTGTTTATGAATTCGACAAAAGCTTTAGTATTTGTTTGGAAATTCTTTTCAAATTATAGAAATAGTTGCTTAATTGAATTTAATCAAGACAAATAAAATACATGTGGACCAAAGGGCGAACTGGCAATATTGGTAAAAAGTGTAAAAAGTTTCTAATCCTGTTTTTTTCTCACAATTTTTTTCCAGATTCGTATGATATATCTGTAATGTGGAAAGCCTGGTCTGACATATTTGAATACACATGTCTAAAGTTTGTTACACGGTACAAAGAAAAGGACTATGTGTACATTCAAAAGGGTAAGAAAGGTTCCGGATGTAATTCCTACGTTGGTAGAATTGGTGGAAAACAAATATTGAATTTAGAGCCTCCCTGTTTGACTAATGGAGTACTTGCACATGAAATGCTACACGCCATTGGTCTCTACCATGAACATTCCCGCTACGATAGGGACGAGTACGTGAGCATCAATTTGAAAAATGTTCAAGACGGTATTTGCGACGCCTTTTCTTCAAATACGTTTTTAGCACTTTCATAATTATTTCTTAAGTTGTGTGTCAAATAATACGGACTAAATTGTCAGGCAAAGGACGGTACTTTAAGAAGTACTCTAAATCCAACATGGATACCTACGGAATTCCCTATGGTTACGGCAGCCTCATGCACTACAAGTGGAATGCCTTTGCCATTGATAGAAAGAAACACACTATTAAAGCAATTTCTGGAAATCCTCAACTTGGAAATGATTACCTTACTTATTTCGACTTGGAAAAAGTCAACCGCATGTACAAGTGCAATCAACCATCCTTGTTGTTATCACTTCACTAAATAAATAAATTGAACTGGGTTTTACTATCTTTTACACGTGTCAACGATATCCGTAGCATCCTATAACATAATTTGAAGGAAGGCTCAACATTTTAAACTCTATTCCCCTCCTTCTTTGTACCTGGCTCTGGCAGCGAGCCAATAAGCGCAAGCTGACAGAAGCCTCCTGATTAGCTTGAATCACACTCAGAGCGGGCTTGATTCAGGCTCGGCCAAGTAGTGGGCTCTCCCTTTGCTAGTAATCCTATAACATAATTTGAACGCTCAACATTTTTAAACACCATTCCCCTCCTTCTTTGTGCCGGGCTCAGGCAGCGAGCCAATACAATTGAACAATTCAAACCTTCCCGGTTGAAAAAGGATTTCTACGAGGAGTGAATAGTTGTTCATATATACAAGTCGCTCTCGCTGGGCCTGCTAATTAGGAGTAGTTCATCCCATGCATGTACATAGATAATATGTACTTGTAGAAGTTTACTAAAAATCCAAGTTATTATTGTCTTTATAGGGTACAATTTGTGTGTGAATGTGGAAGATGTGAACATATGCAATACATAATACAGGACTAATTTTGGAGATCTAATATTCTAATTCATTTATTACACTAAATTGCAGAAATATGCTAGCATATTACCCTGCCCAAGGGGAAAGTAGAAATCGGGAGCCATTTGAACCGGGTTTAGGTTTTGGTTCAAAATCAAACAATTGGTTGTGTCCATATAAGATAGGCAATCTGAATTCTGTTATACGTTTTTCAGTTAGTCTGTACGTAGTATATGTGGGATAAATATTTGCTATTTTTCCGTCAAAACATGAGGGCATTAACAATAACATAAAAGTCTATACTCCCACGCGCTTTAAGGATTTAAGCATGAGATTTCTTTAGCCATCCTTATTAAAACCATCTTATAATCCACGCTGTTCTTCTGGGGCATTGCCTTTTGCCCCATATAATATACCAAAGGAGGTTACAATGGAACTGTAGATACCTGAAAACCCCGAAAACGTTAGTCACAACCACAATTCACCCCGAGAATTTATTATTTCTTCCAATACAATGTTTATATACGACAATAATATAATATTTATAAACGATTTAGCTGGCTTTCTTTTATATTACTGTAATAATTAACGGGAATTATTCCCGTGGGTACTACGCGCTAGGAAAATCATTGTTTGCTTTTGAAAAGGTTATTGCGGTAAAATCAAGGTTTCTCTCGAGGAACTTCGAAAGGCAATAATTCAGTTTCAATATCATTTTAATTTTTTAACTTTGAGAACATCATAAATACACTAGAACTGTATGTAGTTTTAAAAATGTAGTTTTAAACCCACGTTAGTGGGCTTACTACTTGTTTGATTATTAGCGGGAGTTTTGGTGGGCGTAGTAGACATGTGAAATTTTTAAAAATTGGCGGAATAGGCAACTTTGCAACTAGTCAGGATACGGAAAAATCCCAGCAGCCCTGATATCTACTGCAATTTTCGAGCCTAGAAAGGTTTTATAAAAAAACGATGAGTAGCGTGAAACTAATTATGCACTAATCAAATCATCCTGTGCACGCAGTTGTGCAAAACCCCCTCAACCCGGACATTTGGAATTTTCCCCCGGTGTTACCATGCTGGCCACAGTGTAGCAAGATGTGAAATTCCTTAACATTGCACAACGGTCAGTTTGCCCTTGCCCGTTTCGGCGGCCATTCACATTTTGCCCAAAAATAAAGTATCATTGTGTGGCAACCTGAATTTTTTTCTGGAACCTTATGTTAAAATGCAACTTTTGGCCAAACTTTTCAACCTATGTTCACCATAGGAGCGGGGGTGACCGCAGATGTGGAATCTTTTAACGTTGTGTGAACGGGGAACGGCAGTATTTCACTCCTACAGAGGTAAGGAGTTAGTGATATTTACCCTTTTTGGTAAAAATTGAATTTTGTAGCAAAAATAATGTAGATTTTTTTGACCTAGCGATTTTTTGTTGCCATAATGCAAACCATATGTGATGGTTTCCTGAAAATTAAGGGAATTTGATCGGTTGCAAAATTGACTACACTCAACATAGAGGCATGAATTTGAAAGATTCTGAAAGACTAGATTTTTACCTTTCAAAATTATGTCCACTCGAATTTTTACTATCACTTAGATCGAAGATATAAGGAGTTGAGCATGAGCTATTGGGGGAATAAAAGTGTCCCTTAATTTGGGTAAATTCCGGGGGTCCGTACAGGTGCCCCAGTCCTACGTTGTTATACCCCTTATGGCTCATACTCAGCCCCCTATATCTTCGGTCCACGTGAGAGTAAAAATCCAAGAAAATCATTGGAAATGTAAAAATAATACAATAATTCATTTTATAAAATAAATTATACATTGTCAGTCAGCGTAAAAGTTATCACAATTCCTAGTTGTAATAATTATTGTTCTTGTTTGATAAAAAATCAAAAACTTACATTCGTGCATTTTTACATTAAATGTAAAAAAAAACAATGGCAACATAAAACACCAGTTAAACTCCTTTCCCTTTGTAAAAGCTTATGGCTGAACCATAAAACTGATACTTATACGATGATTATTATTAAAAATGAACAAACTATGGGGCAACTTTTTAAGTTTCACTCCTCTGATCGTTCTTCAAAATCATGTTATTTCCTACGGTGTTTCTAGCTCTCCTGGTTTTCGCATCTCCTGCTCCCCCAGGTAAGTACGAATACTCTGCTGAACTTAAACGTAATCAAAAAAATAAAAATGCATGCTTATTCCCGTTTCTTCAAGATTCGGACTACTATTATGATTCAGAGGAAATTGAAGAAAGAGACCCGTTGGAAGACGACATTAGATTTCCTCCTGGCTCTGACCTTAGAAATGGCAGAATACCCCGAAAATACCTTTGGCCAGACAAAAAAGTTGTTTATGAAATCGACAAAAGCTTCAGTATTTGTGTAGAAATTCTTTTCAAATTATAGTAATTAGAGCTGCGTTCGGGTCAATTAATTTTCAAACTTGACCATGAACTTGGATTGACCACGAAACCTCAAGTAATTATTTCCTTCATCCTGAATTTCACATTTTGGTACAAGTACTTTTCTTTCAAGTTCAAGTTCGGGTTTTCAAGTATTTTACACTGGATCTGAACTTGAATGTCAAGTTTCGGGTTCAAGTAAAAAGATGTGACTTGAACATTACTTGAACTTTTACGAAATTTCTATTTGAGTCTTAAAGGCGTAATTTTTACAAAAAACACCATTTTAATTTGGTTACACTCGTATATTTTATTGACTTGAACTTGACCATGAAATTTTCTTCAAGTAATATTTCCCAACCTGTACACGAACTTGACTTGAGCGATAAAGTCATGGTCAGGGGTGGATAAAACTTGAACATGACCCGAGAATCTGAAGTACAATTTTGGGGCTACTTGAACTTGACCCGAACTTGAACGCGACTTGAAAAACGCGAGTTTTACTTGAACTTGATCGCAGCTCTATTCTTCAACAAAGTAAACCCATTTACATGAATGTGTAATTATTACAAAATTATTACACATTTATGAATTAAAAATGAACCCGTTATTAAAATAGCTTTCCCAGGGTTTCTCAACATAAGCTTTAAAACCGTGGGCCAGGTAAATTAAAATGCTTGCTTGAGTTTTACTTGAACTTGATCGCAGCTCTACTTTGAACATTTGAACCAAAGAGCGAATTGGCAATGTTGGTAAAAACAGTTTCCAATCCTTTTTTTTCTCACAAATTATTTCCAGCTCAGTATGAAATATCTGTAATGTGGGCTGCCTGGTATGACCTATGGGACCTAACATGTCTAAAGTTTGTTCCACGGAAAAAAGAAAAGGACTATGTGTACGTTCAAAAGGGTAAGAAAGGATCCGGCTGTCATTCCAACGTGGGTAGAATTGGTGGAAAACAAATATTGAATTTGGAGATTCCCGGCTGTTTGAACAATAGAGCACTTGCACATGAAATGCTACACACCATTGGTTTCTACCACGAACATTCCCGCCACGATAGAGACGACTTCGTGAGCATCAACTGGAAAAATATTCCTTCCGGTATTTATGACGCCTTTTATTGAAATGCGTTTTTAGTACTTATTATTATTAGTATTATTTCTTAAATTGTCTGTCAAATGTTTCCAACTAAATTTTCAGGGAAGAAAAAAGCGTTTAACAAGTACTCTAAATCCGAGCTGGTTACCTTCGGAGTCTATGACTACCAAAGCATCATGCAGTACAAGTGGAATGCCTTCGCCATTGATCCAAAGAAACACACTATTAAAGCTAAAACAGGAAATCCTCAACTTGGCTCTGACCACCCTACTTTTTACGACATTGAAAAAGTTCAACGCATGTATATTTGTTTTTAATGAGGTATTTTTATTACCTCAGGAAATATAATAAAATATGAACAACAACATGCAGATTTTGCTAAAGCGGTACCAAATATACTTTAACTGTATCAAATGGGACACGAATAACATTTTTAGGGCTGGGTTAGCTACGTCCGTGGTACATACGTGGTTTCGCCATGGATACGCAAAAACTACTTCGCTCGAAATTCTTGTGACCACGATCCACGTATTCATTCGTCATTTTTTTTACAAAAATCAATTTTTGGCTAAAAAATTTTTTTATGGTGAGACTTTTTCAAAATTTTATTTTTTATTATACAAAATTAATTTTTCCCTGAAAGATGTTTTATTGCTTGAGAAATTTTTTTGGTTGAAATGTATATGTTGAAATGTTTTTTGCAAATATTTTTTTTTGCCTGAAAAATGTTGCTTTCCTTGAAAAAAGGTTTTTTGATTGATATAATTACTGTTAAAATTTTTCGAAATCAAAATTGTTTTCAAATTTTTTTGGTTGAATCATAATTGTGTGAAATGTTTTAATTGAAATTTTTGTTAAAAGACTGCTGGAATTTCATTCCATTGGAATAGCTAGTACGTTTGATTTTAATGACAGCACCACTCACACTTTGGAGTGAAGAAATGCTACGTTCCACGACAAAAGCTATTTTTAAAAAACGCAAGAGAATTTTTTGCTAGAGAATGTTTCTAAACACAACAATTTTTCCATTCTCTTTCTGTATTTCGAGTAAGATTGTGTTGGCTTGCTTAGTTTGGACGCGAATTTCAAAATTTGTCCGTGTTTTAGCATGACATTGTACATAGATGACGCGTCAATACTAATCGCATTATCAAATCCAGCATTATATCGTATACAAACTTTTGAATGAAATAAGGCATCCACAGCTTTAGCCTATGACAACAATTAGAAAATTCAGTGAGTGGCGTCAAGCCCCGACAATTTAAATACTACACAAACCATCGCCATTTTAGCAAAATTCACGGCGTCTTTTTCCAATCAATTACACATCCCGATCTATCTTCCTTCCCTTCCCTCATAAAAATACGAGGAATAAAAGATCATTCAGAACTGACATACATCATTATGCTATATCAAGCCGTGCAGGAGAAACAGGGAGGAGAAATTATAAGAGTTCCCCCATTTGAGCACCACAGGGTGCTGCGGGAAGATAATAGATCCGCAAAATTTTTATTTACAATATTATTGGCTATTATTCCCGTTTATCATTTGACAGAGTGGATAAATCGGCTAATTCGTTAATTCATCCTGCAAGAAACGGATCATACCTGACCTTTTCATTTAGAACTTTTAAAATAAATGACATGAATGGCGTCTTGTTTTGGCACTAAAAAATAAAAGTCTTTATTATTCCGAAATTATTTTTTTCTCAAGGTGATACTGTACATGGTAAACATGAGACTGTATATGAGTGGCCAAATTTAAATAGTAGGTAAATTCTTGTAATTGGATCCCCAAAATACATTTTCCATTGTGCAAGATAAGCTTTAATACGAAAATCCTGGAATTTTTACCAGGGAAATTAATGAGACGAAATATCTCATAAGACGTTGAATAGCAATCCCAATGGATTTGTGCTAAGATTTTTAACCATTTCCGCGCAAAAAAACATGCAAACTATTTCAAATTTGCTTTTTCCACCACATGTCGTCGTAGGTGTTCACGCCAGCGTAAATTAGTCACATTTGGCATAAATCAAAATATTTGTAAAGAAATCAGAAAATCAAAATTAACCTTACCAATAAAAGCTTGGCTTTGCATGGAAATTTTACAATCGGCGTATAAGTCCTGCAATAATCAATGGAAGTATTTCTTAATCGGAACATAATTTTAAATACATACACCAATTAAGATCACCATTATGCAACAACATCAGGTTATAAGAATACCATTTTACAACAAGTTCGTGTTGGAGTGTACATAATTTTACCCCAAGGTCATTTGACAAGATATTTTTATAACAACACCACATTACAAGAACACCGTTTACCAGCAACGCCATTTTTCAAGGAGATATTTATTCCCAGCAATGGCACTTTTCCCTTTTTGATTTGGCTCTTACTTTTGATCCTCACTTCAGGAGACATTGATGGATGAAAATTCTGAAAGGGAGTTAGTTGTGAAATTATTGTTACCTTATTGAAGTACCTCCCTCAGTTGAAAAACTAGAAGAGCTGGCTTGCAAGGTCTCCTCAGCCATCACAGAAAGCATTGCAAAAGCATGCCCTCAAAAAACAGTTGGCTGGAAAGGCAAACATAAAGCTGTTCCTTGGTGGACCCCAGAACTAACCGCATTACGCAAGAGCTGCCGCAGACTTCTGAGGGCCTCTGGTGCTCCTCCAAATAGAGATGAAAGGATTTGGAGTGAATATGTGAAATGCCGAAATGCCTATAAAGATAAAATCTGTAAAGCTAAGACAGCCTCTTGGCGGGAATACTGTGAGAGCATAAAGAGCTTGCCAGTTGCCGCAAAGATACAAAAAACATTGGGTTCTGAGGGTCGCAAGATCCCTTCTAGGATTAAGTCACCAAATCAGGATACGTACTTAACAAATGCAAAAGACATTCTCAACACCTGGCGGTTTATCTACTTCTTTTCCCAACGACGAACCTACACTACCTCATGTTTCTCACCCAAAAATCTGGAAAAGGATTTAATAAAAGGCGTTAAAATGCATTGGACCTTGTCTTCTGTGTTCTTGCCAGTTGCAAACGCACGGACAAGGCAACTATTATGACATCACCATTACGTTTACTGTTTAATAAAATGAACGACATCTAAATTTAACTGATTGTAATAAAAAATTTACAATACATGAAGAAGAATGCAATGCAAAATTAACTTGAAATTTTCAAAATATATTGAAAAGTGGTTTTAAAAAAAGCACACCAATTTACGTTAAATCAAAGTTAAAATCAAGAGAGGGGATAATTTTGGATTTTGTTTTGCTAACTTGTTCTTCCTTTATTGACGTCTTCAATGAGTCCTTTAAACACAGATCCGAACAAGATTTTCAAGTTTAAAGTCAACTGTGATTTAAAGTCTTCATAAATTAAGGGTAGTAAAAAAAATAACCACCCCCGGGATTCGAACCCGGGTACGACTCAGACAACCCTCGAGTAAACTCGAGCCCTGACCACTACGCTACAGGGGGCTTGTCTGGAATAGCGTGCCAGTTGAATGTAAAATATAAAAAAATTAGTGGCACTCGCCAAACCCCAAAACAATCAACAATAAAAGCGTGCGTATTTTTACTTATCCCTGCGTATTTGTAATGCCCCACACGTTTGAATTTTTATTTTTGAAGCTTCACACCGATGAGGAAATTCAAACGAGTGCAATATGCTCAATGTCCGTCCCCCCTCATTCTCTCGCCTATGTTGAGACCCCGCGGATGGGTACATAGAAGTAAATTTTCAAAACCAAAAATTTTGGTTGGTGTCAAACATAAAAATTATAATAGCGAAATTTTCTCAATCAATTTAGGTTTCAATTCTTGGTAAATTTAAGCTCAGAGGTAAATATTTGCAAAATTTTCTTTAAGGCCAATATCAATTAGCTGGTCCAATCCCGGAAGCATTAATTTTAGCCACATCCGTTTAAAATAATTATTTTCTGTCCTAAGGAGACGGCGATCGTGTAATTTAAAGGAAATGTAATTCCTTTACGTCAGAGATAATACAATTGAAATATTTCTGTTTTGCTTGAGTTGGACGCCGACCATGTAATTTAAAAGAAAATGAATATCATCTTCTTTTCAGATCCAGATCCTCTTTTCAGGAAAACCCAAGACAGGGAGCTACTTCCATTACATTCCTACGCATACACATTTTGCAATAACTCATGAGCTTTTTTTATGGAAAAGGTTTAGACCGCAGTTATTTTTTAATCATGAATAAGAAGCCAAATTTGGTGAGATTACTAATTTCTACTCATGATCGGTTGACTATTAAATCTTTAATTATTATTGGAGCTTAAATCCCTCCAACATTTTTTTCTTTCGACTGGCAAGTGTATATAATAATTATTTTCAAAATTTTGTTGATAACTTATTGATTTGCCGATCATTTAGATCAAGCCATTCACTTTTAAGATGATTTTAAAAGCAGCCAGCAGAACATGTACCATAAGGAGGACGGATTTTCACTACTACCTGGAAAAATTATGAAATTTCAAAAAAAAAATTAAAAATTAATTTCAAAGTCACAGAAGGTCTGGAATATAAGATTATCATGCATCAATTACGGAGTGGATGAGCCTGAAAAGATCATGGAGTTTCAAAGTTAAAGGAAAACACGGATTTTTATCGACATATATAATTTTAACAGGACAAAAATAATGCGGCATTTTTGTGGTACTTGTACGCCAATTCAGATAAATTGTCCCTAATTGGTAGCTTTATTTTTAAGATTTCAGTCAACAGTTTTGGGTATATCATTGATGTGATAATCAAGAAAATCAATCGAATTATCTTACCGCCAAGTAGTTTTAACATGTAAAAGATAGATGTGCTGTCCAGTATGGATGGAGTGCATAATAGATAGTCAATAATAAAATCTACAAAAGGAATATAAACCACTTCAGTGGAAATACTAAGCATTCCGATCGCTTGCATTATTTATTGTAGTAGTCAGAGAAGTTTCAAAATTATTATCAAACGGCGTTGAAGTCTAACACGCAGGTGCAACGCTCACAACGAGTTTGACGCCGTTTGTTTAATTTATCTTTTCAAGACTGAGGTCATGAACATGTAGGTTAAATTAATGTCCGATTGTTTGGGGAGGCAAAGCAGTGAGTGGTCAAAAAGAAACAATTAAGAATTCAAGGTTGATCACCACCCCCAACAAATATTATTCCAACAATGACCTTCAATGTAAAAGTACATAGTTGAAACTAAAATTCAAGCCCAACAACAACAAAATGAAAGGCTAGTAATTATTTTAGTCAATCATTTCAGGGACAAAACTGATTGTGAGGCAAATGATTATTCTTATATATAGCAGGTGTATGATGTTCGTTAAAAGGAAAAATGTCAAAAACATTATGTAACAAAAATTGGGATTTTGAGACATTTAGTGTAAGCCAATTATGCCCGAATTACGAGCATTGGGACCGCGAGGGAATTCTTAACATTCAAGTTGGGCAGCTTAAGCAATCAATGAGTTTTGGAGAGATTCTAGAGAGGTGTCCTTTTTCAAATAACCATTTTCCCGGAAAAACCGAAAATACCCGGAAAACCGAAAGTCGGATTTTCGAAAAACTAAGAGGGGGCGCTCCTAATGAAATTGGCTTAAAAGCTTAAGTTTGAAATTTTAACTCATTCGGATGCTCCAGTGCTGAGATGTAGAAGTGGCCAATTGCAAAATGGAAAATTCCCCCAGCCAGAAAATGTAGGAATGTTTTCATTATTTTTCCCGAACCTTACCAAGTACCCTCAACAAGAAAAAAAATATTTTGGTCAATTCCCTTACTATTGAGCAAAGTCGTTATTGGTCCTAGAAGTACTAGCTCAAGGGCATGGAGTGCAATAAGTTACAGCATACATAGAAACGATTAAAAGCTTTTTAAGAAACGAATAATTAAAACACAAAGTTTTTCCAAACCAATGCAATGGAGGATTGGTGAAAGTTTCAAATTTTAAAATCATCCGGAATTTTTCCATTTTAAGAAATACCCTACAATCCCATTGCTCTTTGCCCTTTGCTTTTATTTTAGCTTTAAAAGGAGCTCCATTTTCGTAAATAAAATTCCTCATTTAGTTAATTCTTGATTTATAATATTTTTTTCAAGGTAAATAAGAGGATGTTTAGTGCTGAGCCCATTTCTACAATTACTTTTAACCTTTTTCTAATTTCAGCTATTATTTTTTTCCTGGTTGTAATAATTATTGGTCTCCATTTAAATTAGTTTGCCAATACTAGTTTGGTCACACCATGTAGATTCGCTAGTATTATAGCAACCTTATGTATGTATATCATGAAAAAATGACATAGATCAACACTTATGTGACCAAACGCAGACTTACCCACATACTGCCATACAGAGTTCGTATTTCCTATTAAAATTCCATAAACGGCGCCAAACATCTTCAATTTTAATTCAATTCAAACAAATATTTTCCAATGAAAACGAAAATGCTAAAAATTCAAAACTATTATAAATATGAGCATTCAAGCACTCAGCCAATCATAGGAGACGAAATAAACAATTTACTTGCAGTTGGCATTTTTAAACAGGGAATTGTCCTCAACCCTAAAATAATTTCAAATAAAAATCTTGCAAACGAAATCGATAAATGGATTGATTGCACTGATACCCATGTAATTGTCAGTATGGATTTATGGTTTTGTT
Organism: Spatulosminthurus flaviceps; assembly: GCA_034693705.1. Classification (NCBI taxonomy): domain Eukaryota; kingdom Metazoa; phylum Arthropoda; class Collembola; order Symphypleona; family Sminthuridae; genus Spatulosminthurus; species Spatulosminthurus flaviceps. The sequence goes on from JAQFXU010002157.1 coordinate 22,371, forward strand.
ACAAAAAATAACAAGTGGCGCGAAAATTTTTAGCTTCAATTTACATTCATGTATTATATTATATTACTAGCACAGGGAGAGCCCACTTCGTGGGCGAGCCTAAATCAAGCCCGCTCTGAGTGTGATTTAAGCTAATCAG